>VDFB02162559.1:23983-67076 GCA_007258455.2 Sequoia sempervirens | reverse complement strand
AGTAAGCTAATCTGTCTATCCTCAGGTTCTTCTTCTTCTTCAACTGATTCTGTCAGGACCTCAACAAGACTGGACCCTGTTTCAGCATCAACTGGCATCGTGTGCAACATCAACACTTCTTCTACATCAGATTCTTCATATGGGGCGGATAGCAAGTAGTTTCCCATTCCAGCTTCTGATATGAGAACCTCGGTCGAAGTCTTTTGGTATTCTGTTATCATGTACTTCATTCTAGGCTCCCTCTCAATCCTTATCTGATTGGGCACTCCCTTCCAGGGAAGCCACATGTGAGAGTGGTCGGTAGATACATACCCATTCAGGGCCCTGGTGAAATCTCTTCCTAAAATTAAACCGTATGCATCAGGAATGTCAGCTACCTGAATGTTAATAACCTGTTGGATTCTAGGATCAGAAGCGATCTGCATATGGATCATGTTAAGTTCCCCTACCACACTTACTTCGGTCCTATCCAACTGAGTCACCTTCTTCTGGGAATCAGCAGGTGTAATTCCCAGAGCCCTACAAACTCCAAGAGGCATCACATTAGTGGAAGCACCAGAATCCAACAGACAATTATGGAGGTTCTTACCAAAGATTCTGACAGAAATCAGAAATGGAGGAGTCTCCATTTTTCCTTGAAACAAAGTGGGCTGAGTATCCATCTGGGCCACTTGAGTTTTGTCCCTTTCTTTTCCTCTATCTCCAGGGGGTGGATTAGTCCTATTTTGTGTTTGATTCTGCGTGTTCATAGCCTGCGAACTAAAAGTATGGCTAACATGCTCACCAGAAGATTTGTCCAATGTCTTTGAATTCACATCGTAAGTACCCAAGACAGCCTTTCTAATTGCAGGAAACCTCAACAATTCAAAAGCAGAAAGGTTTACCTTTAATTTTTTGAATTCCTCTGCAACGTACGAAGCCATCTGTTCTTCACTCATATCAGTAGAAACCTCTTTAGATGGTTCCTCTACCTTATCCTTACTTACTTGAATAGTCCTTTCCTTCTGTGGTTCTGCTTGAGCCTGTCTATCTTTCGAAAGGTATTGCTTAGAGACCTGTGGATAAGACGGATTGTTACTTGCATTAGGGTCTAGAGGAGTACTGAAGTTGTTGGGAGGAATGGAGGTGGTGTACGGTCCTCCAGGCTGTGGGCGCCTGTGAGGCATATCCCTCAATCCCTGTCTCTGGAACATCTGTACTTCTTCAACATGGGTTTCCTACTGATCCAAGGGGCCATTGTCATTCATCTCCCCTTCGTTAAACAGCTGAGCTACTTCATCTCCATTACAAATCTGATCCGTTTCATCTTTCTGGAAATCAGGCTCTTCCGGTACATTTTCGTTACTGGTGGGAAAAGGAGCATGGTTCAACACCAGCACAGGGGAATCATATGAATTGGAAGGAACAATCTCCTGCCCATTCACATTATTCTCTACCTCATACTGAAAGATAGAAGCCGCAGTCTGGAACTCGGGACATTCCAGTTCTGAATGCTGACTTGTTTTGTGAAGCCTACACCATCCTGACAGGGCTGCTTCTGCGAGATACACCCCGGTGGGAGGTTTATCCTGACTAACTGGCTGGTTGGCAGATTGATTAACAATCTGATTGTCTGGCTGATCCAATGGAGTAGGAACTCCTCCATTATTAGGCCCTGTATTCCAAGTTCTGTTCTGTCCCTGTGATGGCCTTTTGTCAAATCCTGACCCACTTCCTTGGCCTCTATCAAAGTTTTGCCTCCTATCGTTGTTGAAACCTCTATCCTGATTATACCCTCTGTCATTGTAAAATCCTCTGTCATTGCGTTGTCCCCTGTCGAAATTCTGCCCCTGTGAGAACTCCCTGTTCTGATTGGATTGCATTCCCTTTTGAGCAGCTTGCAATTGGCTATTCTGGTTTCTCAAATAAGTCACCTCTAGATTTAGCTTCTTTATTTGTTCAGCCATTTCATCAATCCTTTCCTTATTCGGGTCTCGGTAGGGAGGCTGGTTTGGGTTACTCAGAGGTGGGACAGGTACTGGGGCGGATCCCAGAGACTAATGCAACACTTCTGAATTCTGCAGATAAGCCGGAAAGCTATTTGACTGTGACTGGTACATAGGCTGGTTAACCTGCTGTTGAGGGAAGTTCATCATAGGAGAAACCTGATTCATAGGATGACCAGGGTGTGGTACCATTGATAATTGAGGAACCGGATTCATAATAGGGGTGTGATTGGTGAGGGCCTGATTTACTGCCTGAATCTGGTTAGGATGTGCGACGGGTCCCAGAGAGGGCAATGGCCCCGTCAAGTGTTGTCTCAAGTCTGTGCTAAGCTTGACAGCCTCCGTATAAGCATCTGTCAAGGTAGCTGGAGGGTTAGGTCTCCATTTCAGAAAGGTTGCTGTTAGACTATCCAGAGCTTCATAATATACTCCCAAGGCAGTACCATCATCTAGGACATATGGGTCTTGCAATCTGGTGAACGCACGATGGAATCTATTATTGAAACTAGCTATGGGTTCGTTGACTTCTCTCTTGACTTTGATAAATTGCAGGTATAGCTCATTAGCACTGATGGGTATTCGGAACTTTTGCAGAAAGGTCTTTTCAAGGTCACTCCAATTCTGAATTGAGCCAGCAGGGAGATGGTTGTACCAATAAAAGGCTTCTTCACCCACGGAATAAGGAAATAACCTACAAGCAACATCTTCATGGACAATTCCTCTGTCTTTAAGGCAAGTTTGGAAAATCCTTATGTGTTCTTCTGCAGTTCTATTCGGGTCATTTACATGGAATTTTGAGTAGAAATGCTCAGGATTTTTAGGCATTACATTATAAGCCCCGAAGGACAAAGGTGATGGATTATTGGCAAGGAAAGCCATTGGTAAGAGCGGGGGTGGAGGTTGTGGTTGGTTAATGGCAGGTTGAGGCTGTTGAAGGGGAACCTCTTCAGGAACGGGTATTGCTTCAACCTCAGGATGTGAAGATATGGATGATATTGGTGAAGGGATAGGTAATGATGATACTCCCCTATATGAGGATGTGGATGATGTTGGTGATGGAGCGGGTGATGATGACTCTCCTCTCCCTCTAGTCCTTCTTGACCTATTAGGAAATTGAAGTTCCTCTAAATCTTCCTCTCTGGTGGTGGATCTGGTATTTCTCCTAAATCTCTCTGGAGAGATGGCATTCAAGAAGCGATCCAGTGTGCTCATTCAGGCCCTCCTTCTAGCGCCAATCTGTTGATGGTGTTTTCTGCACAGCAACAACTCAGACAGAATACAAAATCATATCTCTCTTGAAAGGTAATCTCCAATAATGAATTATTGAAAATCACCCCAAGGTCTCTCGGGTGTTAAGTCATTTAATCGAATCAATCCCTTCATTGGACCGCTCAATGGTTTTCTTCCAATCCCTTCTGCTGGTCAGGTATCTATCTATCACTGCCAAATATGTAGCTGCATCATCAAGCATATGGCCAGTGACAACCTCATCAGAATCTAGGGCATAAACCTCATGCCACCATTCCTTCAATTGATCTAAACTTAGGTACTTAGGAGCCATCTTATTCCTCCCTGTCATCACTTCAAAAAATGCAATGCAACCATCATAAATTGCAGTGAGGTCAACATCAATGGACTTTCTTCGTTTCTGTATCTTTTTCAGGGCTCCCTGCCTGATCTGCAATGCCTCGAACCATTCCCATGGTTCATCCAACCTGGTAGAGGGAAGAATTCCATCCTTGCCCAATTGTTCCTTGCCATGCCCAAGAATAATCTTTGTCTTCTGCAGCAGGGAATCGACATCATTCTTATCCTGAGAAAGGATGCTTTCCATCAGTTCTTTTCCTCGGACTACATCCTTGCCAACAGACAAGATCTCCTTAATAGCTTCATCCCCTTGTGTCTGAACACTCATCAACCAGTCTGTGGCAGCTTGTGCGGAAGCCTTCATCTTCTCTATGCCAGAAATTGTTTCCTTCGGCAGAAATCCGGGAGTAGAAGAGGAGGACGGATGGAGGGACTGTAGAGGTTTCATGACCTCTTCTAAGCTTTTCCTCAACCTTTCATTTTCCCTTTTCAATTCTCTCTTTGTCCGAGTCTCCTTCTTCAATCTATCCAGAATCACAGCACTTGACCCCTCGAATTCCTCAATGTCTTGTTCTAAGGAAGCTGGCCCAAGGTTAATGGTTTGGACACTGTAATCCTGGCCTACCACCTCTTCTCTTGTTTTATCTCAATGAGGCAATGTGAACTCAAGCACGGTTGTGCACTTCATCCCTTTCCACCTGGTAAATTACCCTGGCAGTCTTCTTCTTCTTCCCCTTACCAATTTGAGATAACATTGCATCCCAGTCAAGAGGAGTGTCCTCTACTATCACCTGTTTCTTCCTTGCTATTTCTTTTTCTAACCAGTCCGGGGCTACAGGGTCCGTCCGGATTCCTTTCTGTGTCAGTTTTCCCCGAGTCCTCTGTGGCTTTCTCCTCTTCTGCTACTGTCACCTCGACTTCTTCTTCAGTTGTTGCCTTGTCATCTTCTTTCTTCGGAGGTTGTTCACCTTGGTCAGTCTCCTCAAATCCCAACTCAGGAAGCACCGGCGATGGAGTTCTAGCGGGGATGCTTTTCTCTGGTTCTGGCGATCCGCGGCCCTTCTCACTCTCTGGAGAGTCCTCGTACTGCACCAAGGGAGAAGAGTGCCTTTCTTCTATCTCTACCTCGAGCTCGGCAGCCTCACTGAATAATGCTCCTTCTTTAAACGGTTCTGCCTCTCCGCTGATTTCCTGCTCATCCGGATTCTCCGGTTCTGTTACACTCTGTGGAGGAGAGACAGGCTTGTCCTGTTCAGTGGCTGGCAATATTGGAGAAGAATCCGTTGGCTGTGCGGCATCCTTTGGGGAAGGGGTTCTAGATTTTCTGGTGTATACTTTGGTCTTCTCCCCTCCGGAGCTTTCCACATCCACAATTGAGGGTTCATCCTCCGAAGTCGTTTGGCCTTTCTTCTTCGCCACCCTTGCAGTTCTGGCCTTCTTGGGCGGTGGAGGAACATCCTCCTCTTCAACTTTCTCCGCCTCCTCCTCATCCGAGGACTTGCTGATAGTCAGGGTCTTCCATCTGCGTTTGCCGATAGGTTTCCTTTTTACTGTAGGTTGAGTCCCCTTAGGACTTCTGACCTTGATTTTGAAGGGAGAGGCCTTGGCTGTTTTCCCTTTGGGGTCCTCTTCCCCGGATTCCTCAGAAGTGGACATGGGGTTGAGATTCCCCATCAAGTCGAAAGTGAAGGGTACATTGGCATTTTCTAACACCCAGACCTCATGTTTGATCCAAGCAAAGGTATATTTTAGCACTGGAGCCATTAAGTCCTCCAACTCTGTCACCTCAGGCTCATTCCAATCAATATCCGCCACTGACCTATCCTTGATGGGCTCATAGACATGGTCCTGGACCAGTTTTCCATCATCTTCCAGCTGATCTGGAATCAACTTCACATTGTACTGCCTAATTGCCTCTACTGGCAGCTGGGAATACCTTTTCCTTCGTGCATCAAAGTCATCCTTGATGTTGACCCAGTAGTCTTCCAAGTCCTCTTTGTGCCTGTATTCCCGGGTAGCCCTTTTCTGTGCCCCCCCGGTGATGTCAAAATTCATTCTCTTTGAATGGAAAGAGAATCCATAGGCGGCCAATTCCTCACCTGCAGTGTGAGCTGATTGAATGGAAGGGCACATCACATCCACGCAAATCCCAAGAGGGAAGTCACCTCCAAAACCAGTTTTATGTTTCTCCCTCTTGACCACCGTATCGAACTCACAAATTTGTCTTACGACCTCCAGTAACACTATGTGGTCAGTGGGATACCTGGGCAATCTGTAGGGAGCAACGGGGCATTCATCAATCCGGAGATAAGTGAAAGTGGGGAACTGGATGAACCAGGCCCCGTAATTCTTAATCAGTCCTTTTGCCCCATCGGACAATCTGATGTGCTCCGCATTCTGAAGGGTCCGGGTAATGCGCATGGTGAAGGCATCATTGGCCCTCCTATAATCTCCGTGTTCGAGGTGCAATTCCGGATAGACTTCATAGATAATATCTTGTCCAATGGTTCCCGCCGGAGTCAATCCCTTGTAAGGATAGGAGATGGCCAGCACATATATGACATAGGAGGACATGGTAAATTTCTTTCCCTCCAAAACTTTTCTCAATTGTTTATCTATTTCTGCACTGATAAGTCCTGCCCAGTGGTAATTCGTTCCTTGGCCTATCTTGGTGATCACATGGACCATCCAATTTTCCAATACCCCGGCAGTTTTGAGTCCAGCCACCCTTCTCAACAGTGTGATGGCATCATAAATATCTGGCCTGAAATTCACCCTGTGCAACTGTTTGGGCAATTTGGAGTGGTGAGACTTAGGCTTCTCAAGCCATGAGTTGATAAGCTGCTGAGCCTTAACTGGCTCGTTCTCATAATAGGTGCGAGCAGTGTCAATGTTTAGGGCGCAGACCGAGGGGAGATCCGGCATGCTGAAGGCCTGGGCAATGGAGGGTGGACTGAAGTTTGCCAACACTCGTCCCTCAGTGCTAACTACCATCTGTGTGTCAAAAGTGTACTGCCTAGCACACTCCAAAATCAGCTCGTAGCACTGGACTGCTGGAGGGAACCCTGCCACATGTACCAACCCTGAGTTCATCATCCCCTGCCTCAATGCCGACTGGTCCTTCTCAGCTGTTCTCTGTTTGAATTCTTCATAACGCCAGGCACCAACATTGGTATCAGACACATCTGCCCACACAGAGGATATCTTACTCTCTGGGACCTGACTCTTCATGTCTAATCTCAATCTTTCTGTCTCAGAAACTGCAGATGCCCCTGCACCACCTTTGGACTTCCCAGCAGCAACTTTGCTTGATTCAGCCTGCAAATCCAAGAATTGTCATTAAAATTAAACTATTAAGTTCATGTCAATCCAAAAGGTTAGCACACATCATATAAATCCATTAAAACCAAATGCCAATTGCCAATCTTCCGAGATCCGGAGAAATCAAATAATCCGGGAAAATAGTATAATCCGGGAAAATACATTCGGGGCGGAATTCCGGAGAAATCCGACCCAGACGGACTCCTGCTGCCAAAGCACTATTAGCCATATAAATCATTGATACGCTCCGAAAATCGAAGGATAACCATTAGTTTTACTCATTGGCAATCAAGAAATAGGCATTAACAATCATTCCATCAATCCTATCATCGAAATATACAAAAGAATGCAATCAGACAGGAAATCCGGAAAAATCCGGGCGGAACGGATTTTCGTGGACAGTATAAATTACGTCGGGAACTAACCTCGTCCGCGGAATAAGCGGAAACCGGGAAAATCCGGGAGCAAGGAAATTTCGCGACGACCTCGGAAACCCGAAAAATGGAAAAACGTGTAGCAAAAACGGAGTGACCACAAGATCTCTAATACCTAAGCTCAAATGAACCAAAAACTGACGACAGTGACCAGACTCGAAAATGCAAAGGGTTCCAACTCTCAAAAGCGCTTCAAAGGAAGGATCCTCACGCTAAAAGACGATGCCCTAAATCAAATAACCAGAATTCCGCCATTAAAACCAGAGCAAGCTTTGGGGTTGGAAAATATCAGTTCAAGATTTACCCAAACGCCCTCTAATCCTCACAGGACGGGGAAGCCAACACGAAACGGGGCGAAAGTCATTCAAACACAAGATCAAATCATCGCGCTAACCGAAACACCAAGGAAACCCTAAATTCGCATGGTAACACATTCCGTGCCCAAAACAAACAAACAATACGACCCAGAATTTCATCCAACGTGTAAATATGCAATCAAGCGGACAAACGAAACTCATAGGGCATGAGAGATGGGCCTCAATGAAAAACGGATCAACCCGACTGGATAAATATGAAACCCAAAACCAAAACACGGGCCGACCCCAAAATTCAACAATGCCCAGTATGAGAAAACCTCAAATCACCATGCAAGCAAACGGAAGGGCAACGAACACATACCATGGATTAAAACGGGTAGAAATCCGAGCTCAGAAAGTCAACCACATGACAAACACGTCCAAGCAACGAGATACTGGCAGCAACACTCAAGCAATTCACGCGCAAACAAACCAAGATCAATCCTCAAAGCTCAAACGAAAGTTCTGAATCACCAGAGCAGAAAACAAGGAAGCAATAGAAGTTGGAATGAATCAGAAAATGCCCTAAATTTGCCCTTATACCCGTCTGAACCAAGGTACCTCAGCCATTAATGCGTGAAAAGACGTTTCTGACAAGTCCGGAAACCCGAGCCCCAAGTGGAATTTCGGAGAATCCCAGAATGCGCGGAGACACGGATTCCGCGGAAATGCAGAAATCGGGGAAATCAGGAAGATCGGGACTTTGACGGAATCCGGGAAAATCCGACTGGACCGGAAAATCCCGAAGTTAGGCAAAAACCCGGAATCGGAGAATCCGGCAAGAGACGGACAAGGAACCAGGGCCAGAAAAATCCGCCAGAGACGGAAAATCCCGGAGTTAGGTGAAAACCCGGACTTGGCCAAAACCTCAATTTCAATCAATTGCAACCCCAAGGCAAGGGAAAAGCCAGCAAAACCAACATGTTAAGACCCCAAAATGATAAATCCAATAAAATCAAAGTTTAAAGACACAAAAAAAGGGGGTCCCCACTCCAAGTGGGGCGTGTGTGCAAAAACTGCACAACAAATGGCGACTCTGCTAGGGAAATGCTCCTGAGCATTTCGATGACAAACTGGAATCAAGAACCCAGAATCTCTGGTTTCAACTCAAGTACCTAGCCGTCACCCTAAGTTAAAGCAAATAAACTCCCAGCCATTCAGACATTCCTATACCAGGGTCCAAGTGTGTGCAGGTGCATATCTTACCTACCTTCAGTTGCAAAGAACCAGACTTGGTATGAACAGGCTACGTAAAGATTCTGACCCTAAAAGTAACCTGGATAGAGCCTCACTACCAGTCAGGCGTTCATAGCCCTGACGAGGTTATCGCTGTGATCCTCCTGAACATAGCTCTACTGCCAGCCAGGCGTCTATAGCCCCGGCAGAGATATTCAGATCCCCCTGATGAGTTGAATTCGAACCTCAGGCTTTTCAATATCCATTTCTTTTCTTTTGCTTCTTCTCTTTTCTTTTTTTTTTTTTTTTTTGTTTTACGAATATTTCTTTTTACTCAACTTATTCAACCTGTGAACAGTGAAGTTCACACTCAGGGCTGAGAACCACAGTGGCACTAGAGCAGAAAAAGATTTTTCACCTGTCCAGACCTTATAAGGACCTTTTACAACTTCAGGTATATTTAAAGATTAAAGGTATAAGACCCCAATACATTCCTGTTCAGACTGACCAGAAAACCTTCGCCTTACCACAAGGACAAATGACATAGGCAACGGAATTCATACCATAACATTCTGGAAAAAAGATTAAAGTTTGTAAGGGAAATATCAGGAACATTGGACCTGCTTTGCCACCATTATCATACAGATGCACCCACAATCCCACAAGGAGATAAGACCAAAAGCAAGAGCAACACAAAACAAAACAAACAAACCAAAGCAAACCTACGCTAATCAAACAAAACCAGCAAAGCGAAAGGGAAACCTACCCTAACCAAAACAAGCAAAACAAGCAAAGAAAGCAACCTAACTAACTATTTACAGGGCAAAGAGCTGAGAACAGCTCAAGACTGGAAATAATGTTTAAGATACTGCCCATTAACAGGCAGTGGCATGTCCTCTCCCGTGAGAGTCCTCAAACGGAAGGCATTATCTCCCAGAATTTCAGCAATCTGGTAAGGACCAAGCCATAATCTATCAAACTTACCATGGCTACCTTTCTGATCATGCGGCTTATCCCAATACAGGACAAGGTCAGAAATCCTAAAGGCTTTGACCTTAGCTCTCCTGTCAAACCATCGCTTGACTACCCCCTGGTGTTTGGCGAATCTTTCAAGGGCATTATCCCGTTTTTCCTCAAGATGCAACAATTCAGCTAATCTCGCTTCCCTTCTATCACCCTCATCATAAAACTGGTTGATAAACTGCAGAGTTGGGATTTTAAGCTGGATAGGGAAAACTAGTTCCAGACCGTACACTAAATGATAAGGAGAGGTACCAATGGAGGACTTAACCCGAGTACGATCTGCCCAAAGAGAAAACCTAAGCTGGGTATGCCAGTCCTTTGGGTTCCTCTCTAACAGTCAACAGGTTCTTATTAGAGGATTCAGCTAGACCATTCCCCTGGGGATAATAATTAGATGCAAACTTAACAACAATGCCATGATCAAAAGCCCAGTTTGAGAATTTCAAAGATGCAAAGGCAGGACCATTATCACACACAACAGCAATAGGACATCCAAACTGATTGAGAATAGTAGATTCAAGAAAATCAATTACTACCTCTGATGTACACTGCCTACAAGAAAATGCTTCAGTCCACCTTGTAAAGTAGTCAGTAATGGTTAGGATATACCTGTGTCCAGCAGAAGATGGTGGATTGATGGGGCCGATGAAATCCATACCCCATTGAGCAAAAGGTTTTACCTCAATTACAGACTGGAGCGGAAGTGTTGCACACCTTTCTCTTGTTGCTGCCGTCTGGCAAGTGTGACAGGTCCGGACATGATGGTGAACATCCTTGAATAGTGTAGGCCAGTAGTATCCTGCCCTCAAAATCTGGTTTGCAGTAGCAATGGCAGAACCATGACCTGTGCCATATTTCTCATGAAACTCATTTATTACTTTTTCAGCTTCCTGTTTTCCAAGGCATCTCAAGTAAATACCTTCGTGATTCTTCTTGTATAGGACGGCCCCTTTCAGCATGAAACCATCACTTTTCAATCTCAAAGCTCGCCTCTGTACTGCATTTAAACGATCAGGAGCTCGCTGATTCAGCAAATAATAAACTATATCATCATACCAGCCATCTGGGGAAACCGCTTCAACATCATAGTTACAGACAGACAATTCAGGGCCTATCTCTGCCATGGTCTAGGTGAGTCCTTGTCCTCTTACCAGCTTCATGGGCTGGATCTCAATGTCATACTCCTGAAGCATGGTTACCCATTTAGCTCTGTGCTCCCCTAACTCATTCTGCATCAACAATAACTTAACTGCACAATCAGGAACAATTGCAAACACCTTGTTTCTGAGGATATAGTGCCTGAATTTCTTTACTGCTCGGACAAGGGCATATGCTTGCTTCTCCACACATGGGTATTTCAACTCAGCATCCTTAATACTGACGAAGCCTTGACTGCTTTAACTGAGGTGCATAATGGCATTTGTGGTTCACACTCGAGTGGAATGACCTTGGCCAAGAAACTGCTGAGGATGGGGTATTATTGGCCTACAATGGAAAGAGAGGAAAATGACTACATCAAGAGGTGCCTACTATGTCAACAACATGGGGATCTTATCCATGCTCTAGCTCAGAAGCTCCATCATACTGTTACACCATGGCCCTTCTCACAGTGGGGGCTTGATCTCATCAGAAAAATCACTCCCACTTCATCTAATGGCCATAAGTTCATCATAACCGCCACTGAGTACTTTACCAAGTGGGTTGAATCCATACCAATGACCTACATAATGGGGAAACAGATATCAAAATTCATCCTAAACTATCTCATATGTCGATATGGCATTCCCCAAGCTATTATCTCTAATAATGGAACACCATTCAAAAATTAGGATGTCCACGATCTTTATGAAAATTCAAAATTTAGCATCACTTCTCCACCCCATATTATCCCCAAGGAAATGGAAAAGTAGAAGCCATAAATAAAACCATTTTAAAAATCCTCAAGAAAACAATCAATGACGCAGGTCGTGACTGACATCTACAACTCAATCCTACCCTCTGGGCCTATCGAACTAGCATCCGCACACCCACTGGCGCCACCCCATTCTCTCTAGTCTACGGATCATAAGCCATATTGCCCATTGAGATCAAACTCCCGTCAATAAGAATATCATTGCAAAACCTCATCATGGATGAAGAATACCAAGTATCAAGACTGAATGAGCTAGAGCTATTGGATGAGCAGCATATAGACACTTTAAATCATTTGCAATTTTATTAGAACAGACTCAAGAGGAGTTATAACAAGAAAATCAGAAGTAGGACTTTCCAAGTTGGAGAACTGGTACTAAAGGAGAATCAGAAGAACATCCTAAATCTAAACACCAAAGCAAAATTTGAACCCAATTGGTTAGGACCATTTGTTATCACAACAAGCTATAAGTCAGGGGCATATCAGTTATCAACACTCGAAGGGGGGCCTCTACAAGAGCCCATGAATAACTCCCATCTCAAAAAGTTTTATGCCTAATATTTCAAGGTATAGAACCAAAAAAAATCAAAAAATGTCTTGAAAAAATGGTTACCTTGATGAAAACCTAGAAAACAAGCATCTTGGTGACAACAAAAAAATCAAAAATAAAAAAATCCAAAAAAAAAATCAGAAAAAAGATCAAAAATAGTAAAGAGAAAAATCGAACATCCTCTAGTGAAAACCACCTTGGTGGCACTTTGGGCAAGTACCTTGGTGAAAACCTGGAAAACGGGTACCTTGTGTAAATAAGCATGTTTCATCCACTAGGATCTTTACGACTTGTTCTGCATCATCCATCGCATTTCATATCTCCATCCATCACACATTCGTTTGGCATTTGTATCATATCTTGGTCCTATGTTCATATCATCATCCCTCCTAGTACTACTCGACCCATTCCCAAGGTCAGTTTGTCCTACCTTTATCAAAGTAGTCTATTGCATCATGCTAGGGGCATGTTCTCATCAGATCGGATTCATGTATGTTCTTGAAGTCCTAAAATCAAAAAATCCAAAAACATTCAAAACATATCAAAATCCCAAAAACAAGTCAAAAAGTTAGCCAAAAAGTCAAAAACAAAGTCATCAATTGAACTACGGGTCTCTGAGCCTTGAACGTAGGCAAGGTTGATCTTTGATCATCCCCCGAGACACTTAGGTCAGTCCTTTAGGAGTCTGTCATAATAAACTAACATTTCATCATGTATATCTTCATCTATAAATCGGTCAAATCGTCAGTCGAACTACGTGGTCTCTACGTGTATAACATAGGCAAGGCTAATCTGTTGATCAGCCCCTGAGGCCCCTAAGATAGGTCTTTAGGTTATTCTATTGGTCAAAATCTCAGAAAACCCCAAACATTTGAAAATTGAAAAGCAAAACACTTATAAAATCTCAAAAAATACCAAAAGTAGCCTCAAAACATTTCAAAACTCTAAAAACATCCAAATATTTGAAAAAATTGATCTGTCCCATTTTGCTTACACCCGCAATAAACATCACTCATAATAAATGATCTTCATCCTCAACCTTTGGTAAAACAGTCAAAAACAAGTCTAGTAGGTTAAAAAGTGAAAAGTCAAAAAGTCAAAATCTCAAAATCTAGGTTAGTACGTAAGCAAGTTGGTCAACTCTTTGTGTCAATAGCCTATCATCCAATCGGTCCCATATCAAATCATCTAATATCGTCATGTACTAGGATGCATCCTTCCTACAATGGACATCAACATCAGGCATCACCATAGTTTAGTCTTGGCTAGTGGTATTGAAGAACATTAGCTTGTTTGTTTACTTGATCTTTTATTTTGATTTATCTTATTATGCTCATTCCAAGGACCTCTCAATGATGTCCCCAATGAAGAGATTTAGAGAGATAGGAATGGTGCAATGATCATTATCTTTTTATATGTTGCACTTGTTGGACATTCTTGTAATATAACCTCAGCAAATACTTTCTTTATTAGGTGTGTATGGAAGGTGTTTTAGATATTTTGTTGACCACATAGGAAGGCTTTCCTTTCTATGTTTTGGTCTGAGATGTTTGAAGTACCTAAAGTGCATCCTAGTAAGGTTTTTGTATGTTAGGTGTGAATAAAAATACTCATATCTGATTGTCGAGTCAAATTCCATCACACTAAATACAACATCATCCTGGTTCTTAAATACTTTGATGCATAGTATTTATGTGTGTTATCAAACATAAGATAATTGGCCCTTTGAAAATATCAACTCCATGGAAGATGTTCATCATCATCATTTTTTGTTTTGATCAAATCTCTTCTTTCTTCCATCTTCTTTCTTTTCACACTAACCAGGTACTATGGCAGTTAATCACCACCATCATTAATCCTGCATCCACAAATCATCACCACAATGCATATCATATATAAAAATTGATCATCTCATAGGGTATGTGCAGGATCATCATGGAAAAAACAAGCCCTTAAGTGGCAAAAAATTTAGAAAAATCAGTGTTAGGCAACTTGACGTAAAAATTTGAATAAGTTATCTATATTATTTCAAAAATATGTAAGAATAGAATCTATAGAAAATTAAATATAGTTTCTAAACTACTAGGTTTATTTAAAAATAAATAAAATCTATTTGGTGAAAATTTGAAATTTCAATGCATAGTACTTAAATTTCAAGGAAAAATAAGTAGGTGTCTGTCTGACCACCCTAACCATAATAAAATGATAATATTTTTTTATAAGATTTTATATATAAGTAGATTTTATATAATTTTTTGTAATTTTTTTTCAAATAAATAATTAATTATGATTTTTTATTAGAACTTTTAAAAATATAAAAACTCGTATGTCGACCACCTTAACTTGGTCAAAAATTCATGAAATTTATTTTTTCTTTTTTTAATCCTATAGTATGTGAAGCATAGAATGTGATGCATGTTTCGTATTCAAAAAATGTGATACCATTTGAAAGGTATAGATGTTTTTCAATAAGCCTATCGATCAGGACTTTAGTCATAATTCTAATAGAAAATAAATAATAATAATTTATTAAATTCAAATTAAAGCATAATTTATATTGGTGGAAAGTAGATAATCTCCTCTAAAACCCTTTTCGTTTCATCAATTTTGGGTAAAAAAAGTTGTCAGCCACATACCCTACAAATACCCATAATATTGTCATTTTTTGGCCCATATGATCCTGCACATACCCCATACACATATTATATAGATTTGTTATTCTAAGCATCTCATAATCATAACATTACATACACATTTACATATAACCATCTCTTATGTAATTACAAAAAACATAAATAATCCATCACATCATCCATTGCATAATCATATAACCACCATCGCATCACATAAATAGGTTAGGAATTTGCATCCATTTGAATAAAGTATACAGAAACATGCATATCATCCATCATCCATCCATATCATAATAGAACATCTTATAAATCACCACATTGCAATCATTTTGCATAAAAATTTCATAAATCATCCCATATCATTATAAGCATCCAATGCATAATTAAACGAAGCATAATAGGTACATAAGCATTATAAACAATCCATCACATTAAGTGCATACATCCATCCATAATCATATAAAACATCACATAAAAGCTTTCATTATGCCATCACATATACATCATAAGGTCATTACTCACATATCATTTTGCATATACACCATAAATCATCATCTCCATACCATTTTGCATAACATATCATGTCATATATAACATCACATCATAACATCATCATAAGTACACATCATACATGGAAAATCACATACATTCATCATTGCATAGCCGCATATTATGATCACGGCATTCACATCATCACCATCATAACAAAAAAGAGATTGAAAAAGAAATCATTGCATAAATCATCACATTTGCATCAACATATATAAATCATCATATAGATTGCATCATCATGTAAACATACATATCATCTATCATCCATCCATATCACATATAATATAAATCCATTTGCATATCATATGCCATCATTCATTAGAGGCATAATATAGATCTATTAGTCACATGACCATAACATAACACATATACCATCAAAAATAAATGCATCCATATATAGTATATCCATCACATAATACCATAACATTATTGCATCACATATAGAAATAGAACCATCCATAAATGCATAATAAATAAATAGTACACGACACGTCACATCAACATCATCATCTCATATATATCATCAGATAACTATCATAGTAAAAAATAATAATTGGATCATTGTACATGTGTGAATGTCAATAAGTACAAAAATGCCCAATGGGCTATCAAAAATGAGCCCATATGGCATGAAAGAATAATATCTCGATCAAAATGAGGTCTAACCCTCTTGTCTGTTGCCCTTGCCTATGTTACCATGGCCCTCTGTCAATATTTGGCTAGTTTATTGTGAATAATTTGTGGCCCAGGCTGCTCTAGGTATAGCCTGATGATAAAGCAACTGCTATTAATCTGCCTCCTGGATGGCCTCCCTCTATGAGCAAAGAGGCACTGTGTTGTGAGAGGAGGAGGCTGCCTACTCTCTAGTTATTGTCTACAGCCCATATTTGTAGCTGCCTGCAACTCTACGGCCTGCCTCTGTAGAATCACCTGATCTCTCTCTGCACAGGTCTGGTCTCTCTCTGTTGTCAAGGCCTGGACCTAGGCCTACAACTATACAATCAACCTATCCCTCGGATCCGACTGACCTGCTAGCTATCCTAATGGAGGCTGCATGTGAGGCTAGTCCTCCCCCCCAGCTCGTGGTGGTGTGGTGGCCCAATCCTAGTGCCCATCATGTCCACCCTCTAGCCCCTAATCTTTGTCTTGCATATGTACATCAGCACGAGGCTGATCCATTTGGACCTATGTTAGCTAGTCCTATGCTGGGGTACTGCCACCTCCTCATCCTTGACCTGGCTCTCTGTCACATGGAGGGTGCACCTAGAACTGTCAAACATAGAGGTGGTTAGAACCAATCTCTGTATGCCTGAGTCACTCCTGGATTTGCGACCCCCTGATCATACGCCCATGGTCAGGCCACCAACTACCTAAAATTGTCCACTGCCTCAGAAGTAGGAATGTATCACCCCCAAGCACCCTGCAATACTATGTGAGCAAAAATGGCCACATAGTCATCATCTAGTCTATCATGTACCTTGCCAAACTGACGCTGAGCTCATCTTGGTAGATACCTCTTGATCATCATGTGTCCCGCCCCTGCATAAACAGATATTGGTAGAAAAAATAATAGTTGTTGTACATCATCAGCCCATCTGGGCTGAACAAGGTATGGGTGCCATGTAAACATTTTCATCTCATCAATGACCCTCCTCTAATGAGGGATCCCATGCTCGCCTGTTTGTGTGAAGGACACACCACCCCTGTAGTGCCAAACCACTAGATCATCAAGCTCATATGGAATTGCAACAATTCGAGACCGAAGAATGGAGATATGCTCCCATGCCCACACATGAAGGAGTGTGACACCTACAGCAAGTGCCCTACCATCCAAATATGCATACCTATGTAAATCCTTGTAAAGGGAGGCAAGAAGAACTAGAGCCCATGCAAAATGGACTAGCTTTTCATGAACCATCCGCTCCCAATAAATCCCCCAGCCAGGACTGAAGTACTAACCTCATCGATCTAGAGCAACAAGCCCTAAAATAATGGCAGCAATCACTAGAGGAAATGGTGATGTGAGTGTCCTATAGCGCTCTAGCTCTATCTGGCCCTCACAATGTCCTTTATAGCCAGAACTACATGGCAAGCATCCCGTCCAACATCCATATCATAAATAACTCACCGACCATGTATCAGCAATCTAAGAATGTGCCACACTTCCTCCAAGGTAAAGGATGGTGTTTCATTGTGCCATCTCTCAACAAGCATAGACATCATGCCAAGATGGGTCCGCACAGGTGTTGTGTAGGAAATATACCATAGCCCCATCTCTCAGAGTTGGTCCTCCTCCCTGTCAGTCAGATCTCGCAAATAAATGAATATCTCCTATGATATGAGGTTGCAAGAATAGAGCTCCCTCACCCCCTCTTGCATCAGGAAAGATCACAGTGTTAAAATCATCAAGAAATTTTATCCCGAGCATTCAAAAAACTAGTCCAGCATTGCAAACTATGAAGGCATCACAGTTTGAAATTTGCAAACAACGATGCTGGAGTCTTTAAATCCCAAACTACACCACGGCGGTGCACTTTGCTTAAGCATCCCAAACCCTAATTCTAAATTATGTTGCAGCGTCGGAGTTTACAAATCTAGCGCTCCATTTCATGAAGGCGTCAGAGTTTGATGTCTTTTCTCAAACTCCAAACTCCATCGTGGCGATCCATCTTGTGACGGCGGTCCAATTTGAAGAACCGAGCGGTCCAATTTAAAATTTGAGCAGCGCTATATAGCACCGCTGCAAATAACCTAGTTATAAATGTAATAAATGAATGCATAAAATGAAAAATGAAGCTCAGGTAAGGATCATGTCATACCAGTGCCTCGATGCCAAGAGTCACTGGTATGTCTGTACTCGGTCGGAGATATGCAATGGGGGCTGTCATTGTGCCATCTCATCAGGGTATCAAGGCTCAAATCATGAAATTTCTTAAGGGTTCAATGTGAAAATGAATTGGAGGAGGCCCCTCGAGGCCTATTTAAACTTGAAAATTAGGGTTTTTGACCCTGTTCGACCATCCTGCTAGGGTTTTGGACCCCCGATCTCGTTTTTGTCTGTTCGAGGGTCATTTCACAACATTTTTTGGCATTTTACCTCATTTTTTGACCTCCTAGACTTCTCAAGCACCTTGTCCTCTTTTTTCGTGAGATCACCTAAAAAATCAAAATTTTCATCCAATCTCTTGAGGGAGTAGTATATTACCATAGTTTCCTTCGCCAAGGCAATAGTAAGGCAATTTAAAAAAAAAAATTGGCTTTTGATCGAGACTGTTTATTCTTTGAACCAATGAAATGAGTACACTACTTCAAAGAGGGGAAAAATGTAGACACGTAAAATGTACTGATTGGCATTGCACATTTGATCTTGACCACTAACACCATTTCATCCTAAATCATCCTTCTATCTAACCATTTAATTAAATACCTTCATTTGATTAAATTCATCAATATTCCTCTCTTAATTAAATAAATCATTTATCTAATTAAGTCATCATTTCTTGTTAATTAAATCAATTAGTCTGATCTAATTATCCCTATTTAATTAAATAATCAATTTTATTTGATTAAATCTTTAAATTCCATCCATTAAAATTAAATAAATTAAAACCTTATTTAGTTTAATCTAACTTCATCTCCTTGGTTAAATAAAATATATATATTTATTTAATTAATCTTGAAACCACATTCTTCTCATATTTTGATTTAAATCAATCCATAAATCTAAATCAATATGTCACATCATTTTGATCTCTCATTAAATTAATTAGCCTTGATTAATTTAATCTCTTCTCATGTCCCATCCTCTAGCTTTTGCCACTTGCACATGAAAATAGATTTAATTCATCTCTATTTTCTCTCAAAAGGCATAATAAAGGAATATTCCTCAAATTTGAATTCAAAATCCAAGTGGACTTTGTCCTTCCAACAAGGCATTTACTCCACCTAGAAATTCCTTTTTCCTTGAGCCAAGTGGCATTCAATGCATGTTCTTTCCCTCTTACATGTCATTTCAACAATTTCAAAATTCAAATATATGCATTTATTGCACATCCTTCAAAACTTTCACATCCTCCATCCATTCACATGTTGACAAGTGGCACCTTGCCATTGGTCAATCTTTAGTCCCACATTGCTCTATTTTGGACATCTCTTCAACTATAAATTCTATAAATAAGAGGCTCATCTTTCATTTCTATCATCCACAACTTGAGTAAATTTACTATACTCAAATTCATAGCAACCTTCATTCATCTTATTGAGTTTTATAGCTAGGTTATGCAAATTTAGTCTTAGAGCATTCATCAATCTTTAACCAAGTGGATCACAATCTTCATCAAATCATCTTCATCACACCATTGGAGTTGGGAAAGGGCCAATTTTCACATCAAATTGGCACCAACTCCCTCAAGAGATCAACAGTTTGCTTTGTTTTAGAATGGGATTTAATATCTTTGTGTTGAGTTTATGGTGTTCTTCATTTCATTCATTTTCTCTTACATTCAAATGGATTTCTTGAGGAATTTCTATTCTAACTTGCATTTGATCTCATTAATGTGTTTATTTGTTGTGTTCTTGCAGGTATAGGATATTGGTTGATAGGTTGATTGATTAAGATGCCATAAATGATTGATTCCATAAGGCATTATGATGATAAGTACGTAGGATCACTAATTTCCTCTAAGTATGATAAGATTAATTATTTTTGATGATTGATTGACAAAAGATATGAGGATTGGATAATTTTTTACAAGTAGGCTCAAATATGTTTTGCATGATAAGATTCAAGGTTGCAAAGGGACATGGTGACATGGATTTTTTAATAATGTAGGAGATATGGAATGGAAGAAAGCAAGGATAAAAATAATGAATAGGATGATCAAGATCAACTAGATAAGATATAGACACAAGGGCCAAGTATTTTTCCCCTATTCCTCATCAAGACCAAAGAAAGGATGTACTTAGTAAGAATGATGGAATATGGATAAGATGAAAGATATGGTATGGAAGATATGGATAAAGCATATAGGATAAGATATATGATGTTCAAGAAGATCCTTAACCTTTTCAAGATCAAAGGTGGAAATTTAAGGAATAAGCATAGAAAGGATAATGACCATGAATGATAAGATGGATGAAATTTGTCCCTCAGTGTAGAGTGAAAGAGGAATATGGAAGATAGGATATGGATAATAGGGAGATGGAGGAAGGACTTAAGCATCAATTTTCACAACCAAATATCCCTCTAATAAACCATGGAAATGGGAATTAGACTCCTAAATGTTGGCAGATTAATGATATAATGGAAGAATCTAAGGACTCATGCAAAGGTTTGGATTAAAGGATAATGATGGGGGATGAATGTTGGATAATGGATAGGAGGTTGGAAGGCCTATTGATGGATAGATGGAAAGGATGGCAAGATCAACATTAGCACACACCTTGAAGGGTGGTGGAGTCATGGAGGAAAAAGGGATTTGGAAGGTGATAGGTTATTAGATGGAAAATTGGAAGAATATTTTGGATTAGCAAATTTCAATGCCAATTTAGATTTTATTGTTTCTATGAGACTTTTAGGAATCCACATGAATTTTGACTTTGATTTTTACTTTGTGGACCTTTGTGGTCTTTGAAATTTTCCTTTTTGCTTTGATGGGCCTTTGTGACCTTTCAAAATTTTCTTTTGATTTATGGACCTTTGTGGTCTCTGATATTTTATCTTTGATGGGATTTTGTGGCCTTTTAGATTTTTCTTTTGATTTTGCATCAAATTTTCTTTTATTTTTGCATGTCTCTTTGAGGAGACATGTTGATCCTTTGATACATGTGGATTTTGATATAGAATCTTTTGATATTTGGAACCCAAATTGCTTCCAAGAGAAATGGGAGGGGTGGATTGAGATGAATGATATGGAGGTATTATGGATGAGTTAATGTGGGTAGAATTTTGAAAGGGTGTCAAGGATGTTTTCCTTTGTTGTTCTTGAGAAATATGATATCAACCTAGGATAGAGGGAAGGTTTGATGGACTAGGATGAGGACCTAGGATAGATGGAATGTTTGATGAAATAGAATGAGGACCTAGGATAGATGGAAGGTTTGATGAACTAGGACACTTAGGCATATAATCAAGGACGTGGTGATATGGGTTTCTTTGAACAAAAAGGGGTTCTAGGATACCTTGCTCATGAAGGCCTAATCCTTTTCCTTTTCAATTCATACTTTGACACATTCATTTACCAATGGGATATGTATTGTTTGTGAAACAAGATGCGAGTCCATTTTGGGGAGGATATATATGGATGAGAGGATAGGTGTTGGACGTAAGTTGGAATGGATAAAGGTGGAGGATCCAAATTTATAGGTGTGGGGTTCATGAATAGCTTGAATAGGTATGATAGGATCTTGACATGGGGATGATGGGGTGTTTTGATCTTGACTTGGAAAAGGATCATGAGGTGTAGGAGAGGAAGTAGCTTTCCCTTTATTAAGTATGGAGTAATTATGAAGTGGTATGAAAGGAATATCTTGATCATGAGAAGGATAAACATCTTCATCCAGGATGAAAGGGTATCCTTGAATGGAAGCTTATCTTGATCTTGATGAGGAAGGGAATCATGAGATTTTGTAGAAAGCATTTCTTGATTGTCAGTTGGTAAGACATCATTAGATAGGATGGAAGAACAATCATGCTCTTGTGATGCAATAGAATCATGAGATGGTATGGATTGATTAGATGATGTGGAAGAAGAACTTGGAAGGATACTTGTCTCTTGAGATGGAAGGGAATTATTTTGGATGAAAAGTGAAAGGAGGGGATCATCATAAGATTCTTGAGAAATGTGATCTTGATCAAAGATTGGAAGAATTTGTGGAATTTTGATATCATTGGATGGAGTGGAAAGAATATTTTGATCTTGATGTGTAGGGGAGTCTATGCTAGCAAGCTTTGGATTGAGAGATTGACATGAATCATTGGATGTTGAAGATATGATAGAAGAGGATGATTGGATCGAATTGTTAACTTGAGTGAAAGAATATTGAGGTTTATTTTCGATTATGGTGGATGGAGATAAATGCATGAAATGATAGGATTGCTCAATATCATTTGTGTATTAGGACTTAGATTTGGGCTTATTGAACTTTTGCAAAAATTCAAATACATTGAACTTGGATGATGTAGTTTTTGGTGAAGAAGGTCTCATGTTCATTGTTTGGTTTCTTTTTGTGGTTTTTCTTTGTATGTCTTGGAGTCATTGTTGAAGGTTTTACATCTACTGAGTGAAAGCATTCAATTGATCCTCATCTATTTCAGCCATGGTGATTTGAGTTTTAATTTCCTTTTATTGGAATTTTAGTCTTCGTGACCTTGTTAAAATGGACATACGAATGTTATTGTTTTCAATAAAATTTTGATCTTAGTTTGGTATAGTGTCAAGGATATTAACTTAAGTCAAATACAATGATAGATTCTATTGATTAGACTAAGTTGATAAGTTTGATTATATAGATTTGTTTCTTTGATTTAGGATGACTGATCCTGAAACTTAACTTACTAAATCAAATGTGTTTGATTGAGACACTTTTGGATGGTATATCTTGGTTTGATTTGAACAAATTCAATTGTAAAGTCCAGTTTATGTAGGTTTAAGACTCTTTTTTGATTTAAGAAGGTTTATATTCTAAGAAAAATCTAAAATATGATGATAAAAGTTTGACAGACACTAAAAACAGCTCTCTCAATTTTGATTTTTTGGATGCACTATAACAGTCTTTCAATGCATTAAAAGACCTGACATATGCGCTAAAAATTTTATTTGATGGACTAAAAGACTGGTTGAATGCACTGTACTATTTTTTCTATGTGCTAGAAAATTGGTTGAATGAGCTAGACTATTGCTTCTATGCGCCAGACCGTTACTCTGATGTGCTAAAGTTTGGGTTCAATGTGCTAAAATAGACCTCCAGTGCACTAAAATATTCCTAGATGTGTTGTTAAATAGATTGTATGTGCCAAAATAGACGGTGAATGTGCTTTTCTAGAAAATATTTTCTGATTCTGATAGTTTGCTTTGTTTTTCTAGTTTTAATCAGTGAATTTTTTATCTCTAGTGTATAAAATTTTGATTACTAATATGGTAATTGATTTTTTTGTCCTGAAATTATAGGAATTAATTACTTTTTATTTGGATGATTTCTTTTTGAAAAATAAGTTCACACATAAAAGCTAGATTGTAAATAGTTGTTCAAATTCTATGCATTAAACATGTAGTGAGTGTTCTAGAATCATGTTTGATTCTTTCAATTTCCATTGGTTTGACACAAATAAAAATAGTTCAAGCACTTTTTCTAATTGTCAAGTAGGTCACTTAAGATACCATAGCCCACAACTTGCAACTATGTCAGCTCACACAACCCTATCACCCCCTAGAGGGCGCTTGTGTTTTTTCCTTTCCTGAGTCTTAACCAAAGCAAAATCCCCCACTTTTGGCTAGGGTCTCTAATAGTTATATGGTGAGTTTCTTGGGGGAAGATTCTTCCCTCCCCTTGCACTGTGATATAAAAAGTGTTCAGAAACTAATAGAGTTGGATTCTACACTAAAGTTTCTAGAAAGGGTTTTTGTTCAGTGCAAAAATTGATAAACTCACTCTGGAAACCTCCTAATCTTTAGAATAAATATTTTTGGGATGGTTATCTTGCACACTGCCATTAGGTTTCCCTAGATTCACTTTTTTTTTATAGTGGGTTGGAAAACCTGGCTTTGGTTGTTCCCATTTAGGTCATTCACGTAGAGTGGGTACTTTCTCCCACTACAACAAGTCTTCTAAAGGATTTAATAAAGTATGAAAAGTGAGTCTAGCATTGTAATCACCCAGTGAAGGGGAGAGCATAAGCTTATCACTTCAACCACAATAGACAAGGGGTTCAATTAATCCTTTTACTTAAGCTAGATGCATATCTTAAATAATGAATTCTTTTTAAAACACCAAACTTGAGTGTGTAGTTGTTTGTTCAATTTTAATCCAAATCCAAAAACTAGTAAGTTTTTAATGTTCTTTTTAACCAACTTTGACAAAACTTGTGTAGATGGTTAATTTTAAGCCCAAATTAATGATAGTTGGTCCTAAAGCATGAATGAAAAAGAACATATGATGGATTATTTTCCCATGAGTGTTTGAAAACACTATTACAATGGCTATCAAATGCTTTTTCTTTCACTTCAATGCTCCATGTTCCTCTTAAAACCTGCAATAACTAATCAAAATGTTAGATGAGATCAAGAAATAAGAAGATATAGGGGTTAGATGAATGATTAAGCATAAAAACCTTAAAACTTAGACCAAGTTACAATGTGATTTGAATTTAAATATAAAATTGAAAATTTTTAACTCTAAAAAAATAGATAAATACCTACACCATTGCATAGCTTATGAAATTCTACCCCATTTCAAAAAAAAATCTTTGAAAAAGACCTCTGTATGACCAAGATACAACCATTTTAAGATTGACTATAAAAGTGCTAAACAGTCATCCTATGCACTAAAAGATTATTCGTATGCGCTAAAAGAAGTATCCAATGTATGCGCTAGAAGATCATTCGGATGCACTAAAAGATGTGTCAGATGTGCCAAAAGAAGGCTCTGGATGCATTGAAAGATGCTTTGGATGCGGTAGAACAATGCCTGGATACGTTGTAACAGTGATTGGATGAGCTAAAAGACTTGTCGTATGTGCCATAAAAACTCTCAATCGTGCTAAAACAAAACACGTCAGAAACCTGCGAGCACACTTTTCATAAAAAACATGTTAAAATTGGAGTTTTTAGCCTCACAGTGAGCATCAATTTATGTGTGAGTAAAATATGCATAAATGAATGACAAACACACATAATAAGACATTATATCAAGAGATTTAAACAAACAATTAATCTAATTAAAGCAGGAAATCTCTTTAAAGGATCCTATTGCTCTCTATCTCCAAAGATTTATTAAATCACTCTGGCTCTCAGATTGTTAAGCACTATGACTATTAAAATGACAATCTAGAGAATGAGATGTTGTTAAATGTAGGAAACTAATCATATGTAATGATTGCTAAATGATATGGTGATGATACTGTAGGTGAAATTGACATAATAATGATAAAACAAACTATTGTAAACTAAGATGTAGCTAAATGAAAATCCATGATTGCTATATCTAAAATGATTTGTTGATTACTATTGCCTAATTGCTCAAATGCTTAATTCTCTAATGCTATTTCTGTAGAGTAAGATTGCACAAAGTTGGGATCCTTTTCCTGTAGAAAGAAGTTGTATTTATAGATTCCTGACAACATATTTGTGATGTGGCAGCAAGTAAGGGTCTATATTTGATTTGAAGGATTCAATGGTGAAATATGAAGAAGCCTGAGAAGATTATGGAGATTTTTCATCCCCACAAAAATATTCAGCCAGAGGATAGGAATGATCAATTGAAAAAGATGAAGAAGTTTTCCTATAATTTGTCTCCAAATTGTCTCCAAATTTGTCCGTGAAGGCTGACTTGAATTAATTAGATATAAAATATCTAATTTGGTAGGTTGATATAATGAGTGAAAAGAGGAAATAACTCTAGAAATATGTTTTTATTTGAATATTTTGATTTATTCAAATTAGCAAAAGAGGATATTTAATTTTTAATAAAATAAACTATAGAAATTTGTTTATTAAATAAACATGCAAGAAATGTGGTAATTAAATAAAAAAAAGTATGTGAACTTGTTTATTTAATTTAGATGAAAGAAAATAGATAATTAAATAAAACAAGGTATTTGAATTTGTTTATTTAATTAAGATGGGATGGTGTGATTAAGATAAAATAAATATATAATTATAGAAGAATTGGATAATAATAATTAAATAAAAAAAAGTATGTGATTTGTTTATTTAATTAAGATTAAATAATATGATAAAGATAGAAGATTTAAATGTGAATTATAAAAATAAATATTTTTATTTATTTATAAGTAGATGAAAATAGAAGGGAGTCAATTAATCAAATAATTTGTATTTAATTAATTACATTATCCAAACCATTTTTTGTGTATACACATATTTCCTATTTCATGCTTCAATTCCATTATCTCATCATTTGGTTTAATTACCTAAAAGGCATTTGACCAAGGAAAACCCCTATTCACTAATAATCAACAAGTTTTTCTCCTCTTGAATGTGTGTTTGAAGATTTATAGGCTTAAGATCAAGTGGAGAAGAATTTTAGAGCAAAATTGTCAAAGTTGTCAAGTTGCAAGGTTGCCATTTATAGTGCTAGAATAAAGACAGGAAGCTATAGAATTTGTTACAGGTTTTTGGGAGTAACAACTGAGGATTTGAGAGTACAAAGATCAAGGAAAATAACCCAGATCTCAGTTTCAAAAACCCTAACAGGGACTCATTCACCACTAAAGGTGAATGAGTCTTTTATGCCCTAAAAATAGGCTTCTTCCAGCAAGGCACACATCATTTTAAGCTCCCAAAAATCCCCTCATAGTTTTTATAACAGCTAGGGTTAGTTTTTAATTGTTATTGGCATCTTATTGTAGTAATGAAAAAAGTATCCCTTTCCCTTCCTTAATATGGGAACAATTTTCATCGAATTAACTTAGTTTTACCTAGATTTAATGTTGTAATGTGTTGTAACACATTCACATTGATCTTGGTCACTTTTTTAATAAAATTGTATTGTCAAAAAAAGTAATCCTTTTTCACACTCAATTTGCATAATTGACATAAAATGGACTTAACTACATCTTGGAGTGGTGTTGTAATGTGTTCTACCCATTCACATCATTCTAAGGCCTTAATTTGATTAAAACATGTCTAAATTGGTCCTTTACAAAGGTGTTGTGAAGTGTTGTAACACACTTTCACACTTTTCTAGGATTTATTTACTTATTTAAGCTTAATGGGCCCCTTCTTAGTAAATGTATTTAAAGTTGTACCTTATTTAAGTGTTGTAAAGTGTTGTAAAGCACTTTCACATTTATCTAGGGTGGTTTTAATTAACTGTGGTTAATTGGAGTTAATTAACCCCTTTGATTCAAATTTAAGCCTTGATTATAACACCTCTCGAAGATCTATCCTAACACCCATGATCTAAATTGTAGACACCTAAAAATGGTATGGAGAATCTAATTAATTAAATATGATTTATTTGATTAATTAATCTTAAATTCATCTACTTAGTAAATAAATAGAAATATTTATTTATATTAAGTTCACTATTAATTCTTCTATTTTATCACATTATTTCCTCTTAATTAAATAAACAAAATTAAATACTTTGTTTTATTTAATTATTATTATTATTATTTCTTCTATACTTTATCCATCAATTCTATCTTAAAATTAAACATGCAACTTCAATAGTTGGTATTATTTAATTATCTCATCACATTTCTTCTTAATTAGATAAAGATATCCTAAAATCTTCAATTTAAATTATCATATTCCTTCTATTTTAATTAAATACACTTCTATAGTTTGTTTTATTAAATTATTTATCTTTCTTTTAGCTAATTTAAATAAACCAAAAATATTTAAATAAAAGCATAAATCAAATCCCTTTATTCACTCACCAATAAAATTAGATTTTTCAAATCTAATTAATGCAATTGGCATTCACGAGAAAATCCTCGGGGACAAACCTGAAGACAATCCTTTCAATCTTCTGCCTCAAATATTTCCTCTCATCTTGCGTGGTGTTTTCATGGGGAGGAACAATCCTCCATGATCAGCTCCACCTTCTCATCTCTTACCGTTCAAATCTCCAGATTTAATCTTAGCCTCTGTTGTGTTACCCCTGTGCAAAACTATTGCCAAAAATCTATATATACGGCCTTCTGAAGCACGAAAATGATCTAAGAAATCCCAATTCATGAAAACTTACTCTGCAGGAATACAACCAAGCAATCATAAGCATTAGCATTATCATTTTAGTATCATCATAGTATCATGACATTATTAGACTTCATATCATGGCAGCATCATTAGTTTTTACTATAGCTTCCATTTAGCAAGTTTCATATCAGGATAGTTTACAGTAGCATCGTATCATTTAGAAATCATTAGAAATCATCACATCATTGCATTTAGCATCCATTTTGTTCTCTAGATAGGCATTTTAAACAGTTACAGTGCTTAAAAATCTAAGAGTTTTTGTAATTCGATAAATCTTTGGAGATAGGAGACAATGAGACATCTTCAGGCTTTTCAGTGTTTTAAATTAGTTTAATTCATGTTAATATTGATCTAATGTCTTATTAAGAAGTGTTTTAGTTGTTCTTTTACTTTTTACTTTTTCACCACTTACATTCTGGCGCCCACCGTGGGGTCGTACCCCATGTTTTTAACAAGTTTCTTGGAAATTTTTCATATAGGAATCTAGCGTAATCTGTTTTAGCACGATTGGAAGATTCTATAGTGCTTCTGAGAAAAATTATAGTGCATTCAAACTCTGTTAGAGTGCTTCCGAGAAAAAGTATAGCGCTTTAAAGGACTATTTTAGCGCTTTAGTCCTACAATCCAGCACAGGCCAATAGTAACATCCAACATCTATTTTAGTGTATTTCTAAAATCCTATAGCGCTTTGGGGTATTTCTATAGCACGTCTGGTTATTTCTATAGTGCTTTTGAGCACTGTCATAACACTTCTGTGTAATTCATTTTCTGGATCCAATGCATCCACGACCAGTAAATTTCATTTCTTCAATTGGATTAAAAAGAATCAATCTAGGATAGACACTTCTTCAATTGGTTTAAAATGAATCAATCCTAGAATAGTCACATTTTCATTTGGATTAAAATTTTACCAATCTAGGGTAGTCACCATACTTTTCAATTTGGGATTTAAAAATGAACACCATGTCTTTTTGTGAAGCAACATCTTCACATAGATTAGAAAATTTTCGTTTGGGCTCTAAAATTGAACAAGTGATTTATGTGTTTGTATGGTTGATAGGCATATACTCTCCCCTTAACTAGGTGATCTAAAAAGCTAGACTCGTCTATTTTATGCACTCTTCAAGTTTTATTACATCCTTTAGAAGGTCTGTTGTAGTGGGAAAAAGTACTTACCCTACGGGAATGACCTAAGTGGCTACAAACCAAAGCCAAGTTTTTCCACCCCACTATAAAATTTAAAGCCAATTTGGGGAAACCCACATTTTCCAGAGGTGTGCAAGATAACCATCCTTAAAACCTTTGTTCTAAAGGTTGGGAGGTCTCCTGAGGGAGTTTATTATTTTCGCTTTGAACGGAAACCCTTTCTAAGAACCTAGTGTAGTATCTAGCTGAGTCAGTAACCATACATTATAATACTCACAGTGCAAGGGGAGGGAAGAATCTGCCCCCAAGACACTCACCATATAATTTCTATGGACCGTTTGCTCAGGGGATCAAGAAATATAACCTTGAGTACATGCCTAGAAAAGACAAAAACACGCGCGCCCTCTAGGGGGTGACACAGTTGTGTGAGTCGACACAATTTTAAGATGTGGGTTGTTGAGTATAACGATGACCTTTTGACTATTAAGAGTGAGTTTGTCTGAAGTGCTTTATTGTTATCAAACCAGTGAAAATAGGACCATGTGTTGTTCTTTTGAACATACACTATCTGTTTAGATTGCAAAATCTTTAAAAAAACTATCTTCATTTGAGTGTTGTGTATTCGAAAGTCATTAAAATTCAGATAAAAGATCATCCTGAAAAATACAAACAAATCAAACAAAATAAAAACTAAGAACATATGATTAGAGATTGGAAAACCACTAAGTTTGTCAGAAATCTCTTGCCGAGAGAATTAGAAAACCCATGACACCACTTAGTTATATACATCTTTTGCAAAGTCGACATATCTTGTATCAAAATAGGAAGACTTTGCTTCATCATAGAACTTTCCTCCATAGGTTTCATGATTTTGATAGGGGTTACACTGATGAATATGTTGTAGAACCTTTGAATTCACAAGCCTATATTTAGAGAAGCGCTCTTTCATAGGAATCTAACCATAGTCAACATATTCGTGAATCCTCCATTCCACAACCCGCTATAGAATACTCCACCAAACCTGATCAGTTCTTATGATAGAAAAATATTTGGAAACCTTAGGTTGACATCCAAAATCAAGGAGTTACCACCTTATGACCATTTGGAGACCTACACCTCCCATTCAACAACTAGGCCTTATACATCTTGAGAACGGCCAAACCAACATTGTCAGTACCTTATGGGAATTTATTTTTGAGGAAAACAAAACACCCCATCAGTTTCTTATAGCATCCATCATTCTAAACACAGAAGAAGAATAGACAAACATAGCAGTAGGAAGACCCATGTTACTACCTCCTACCTGGGAATAGGTAATAAATAAGATTGCAATAAGGTATTGAAACCATCATTCAACATACCTTATGACCATTTGGTGACCTACAACTCCTATTCAACAACCAACCCGCTAACCACACCAATATTTTAGCCTGGTAACGTGCACATTGAAGGAACTCAAACTGACATCATTAGTAGTTTGAGAACATTTATTTTTGAAAAGAACAAAACACCCCATCAATTCCTCACAGCTTCCATAGTCTTGGACAAAGAAGAAGAGAAAGCAGACATAGCAGCTAAGAGACCCATATTGCCACCCCCTGCTTGGCATTAAACAGAAATTGTAGCGCTTCTGAGACAAACTATAGCACATTTGAACTCTATTTTAGCGCTTCCAAAGAAAATTATAGCGCTTAAACCCTCTATTTTAATGCTTCTAAACAATCTTACAGTGCTTCTGTCAACAACAAACCAAACTATAAGAAAATTCTAGTGTATGCACCGTTCTCGTGCTTCTAATCCATATTTTAGCACTTCAACAGCAAAACATAGCGCTTATGGTGTTTTTTTTAGTGCTTTTGATTAATTTTACAATGCTCTATCATTATCAAACATTACCAATGTGCCAGTCTTTTAGTGCTTCTACACTATTTTACAGCGCGTTTACCAAAAATTCTAGCGCGTATGTGTTCTATTTTAGCGCTTATGCCCTCTGTATTAGCACTTCCACAAAACAAAAAAATAGGCAATCTTCCAAAATAACTATCAGACATATTGACATCAGAAACATAGGATTTTACCAGTCAAAAATATTTTACAGATCAGGCAGTGTCCTAAAAAAAAAAACTGAAACAAAGTAGGTTCTTACAAGTTAAATTGTTTTCACACAAAACACCAGATCTTGCAAAATACAAAGTGTCCAATTATCAAAACAAAACCTAGATTAGTGAGCCAAGTTTCCTCATCATGATTTTGACATCCTACCATCATGAAACAAAAACTCAGTAATCAGGAATTTTAACTTAGCCTTGTCATTGAATAGAATACATAATTCTATTGGGCTTCTTCAAATTGACACTAACACCACATAGAAGATCTAATTTTAGGGGGAAAAAAAAAATTGTGTGTCAATATTAACAAGGTTGCAAAGGAAAAAACTCAGAGAGAAAGAAACTAAAAATTTAAACATGACTGAAGAAAACTCTTTTTTCTGATACCAACAAAATGAGAACAATGAACTAACACCAAAAGATATACAACATGCCCAACAAGACCCAAATTTTCATAAATTTATGGAAAAGGTCTTAGAACAAGACATGGAGAAATACCTCTTGATGTTAGCAGAATTAGGTGCCAAACTTCTAAAAGATTTTGACATCAATCGGTTAAAGGAAACACCTAGAACCTATGAGATGGAACCAAACCACACCTAGGATATGGATCAAGTGGTTTCCTTGACAGTTCAAATGAAAACCCTACAACAACAAGTTCAAAACATGCAAATAGGAACCACAAAAACATATTTATTAAAGCACATTTGTCCTTACCCATTTCATCCATGTGTGGATATGATACCCTTTCCAAGGCATTGTGAGTTTCCTAAATATGAAAAATACAATGGAAAATCAGACCCGATTAACCATGTATGGGAATTTAGAACAATGAGCCTCAAATTTGCACAAGAGGATACATACCTCATGAGATTATTTCCTAGGAGTTTGGGGGCCCATTGTATGGAATGGTTCTTAAAATTACAACCAAAGATTAGATCCTTCAAAGAATTGGTCAAAAAATTCATTTCTCACTTCTCCTTCAACATAACACATGACGTAAACATAAAGGATCTCTATAATCTGAAATAAAAAAAATGTTGAGACATTCTTATCATTCTTACAATGATGGATAAAGTTGTTCACTAGATATCCTTGATCTATACCTAAAGAGAAGAAGATTGAATTATTTATAGACAACTTAAATGATCAGATGAGTTATAGACTTGAATTGCAATGTCCCCCAACATTCAAAAAAGTAATTGAGAACAGGCTCAAAATTGAACAATCCCTAGTCAAACGAGGAGTGATTAAGCACTATAGTGAAACATCCAACAACGCAAATCACTATGGAAACAACGACAAGCCAAAATTTTGGTAGAAAAATAGAAATACTGGAGGCAACGAACCTACAACTGACAATGTAAAACCAGTATTTAGTTTGACAGCATCAACTACCAAAGCAAATCAAAATGAAAACCAAAACAACACTTAGGGCACTATTCAAAACAATAACACCAACAATAGAGAATGCTGACCATCATACCAAAGACAACCCAATCGACAAAAATTCACCCCATTAGGACAAACATTGGAATCAACAATGAGAGAAATAATTGCAAACAGACTTATTACTTTACCAGAAGCTCAAAATTTGGAGCCAAAGGTAAAACCATCATGGTGGAACGATGCAAATTATTGTAATTTCTATAAGAATAAAAGGCATAAGACAAACAACTGTATGCAACTAAAACACCTAATACAAGACTTGATCAAAGCCAAGAAGGTGTTTGTTGAAGGGCATCAGACAAACAATGATCACACTACATTTACCAATCAATTACCCAACTATTAAAAAGGAGAGTCTTCTTCTAGGGGTAAGGGAAAAATTATAAACTATGTCTATGACACCACCATTCTTTTCCTTTTCGAGGTAGAGAAAGATGACATTGATGCTCAAAAAGATGACACAAACATCAATGACATTGAATCCCTGAACATAATACCAAGCACAAACACATTTGCTAATCAAATCAATGTCCTAAAAATTAGGGAAACACAAGACCATCCACAAGTCAATATAACAACAAGGGGGTAGTCCAAAGTAATGCTAAAAGGAATTTCCTCAAAAAACAATTCTCCCCCATCACATCAATAAAATATCATAGACTAATTACAAAAGATACCCGCGCAAATATCCATTCTAGAACTTCTCAAAATTTCACCATCACACAAAGAAGTTTTAGAACAGGCTCTAGTAGCTACAACGGTCCCTAATAATTTGGATGTTTGTCAATTCCAAGCTATGGTGGGACATCTCACCACACCTCATTGTCTATCATTCTCTTAACAAGATGATGTATCTTTAAATCACCCTCACAATGCATCCTTGCATATAGAAGTCCATAAACACTGTGTTAAATGTGTTCTAATAGATGGAGGAGTTGGTTTAAATATTTGTACCTTGAAACTAATTCATGCATAGGCTATTCTAACAATGCCATTGACACCAAGAGAAAAATAACAATAAAGGCATATGATGAAGAGGAAAGGTATTCCAAAGGGCTTATCATACTCCCAATTCAGGTAGGGCCAATTGTCAAAAACATTGTTTGTCAAGTGTTAGACAAAGATCTAACATACAACATACTATTGGGTCATCCATGGATTCATGACATGCAAGTGGTCCCTTCAACATACCATCAGTGTCTGAAATTTCCAGTAAATAGATAGGAGGTCACCATATCAGCTGACAACAACAATCCACAAGCTTGCAACATGTTAAAAGAAACTCAAGACACTTAGGTACCTCATAATAGAGAAGTCAATACTTCTACTTCATCCATTGTGGACATCCAACCCAATTTCATATCTAAATGGTTTTAGAAGAAGAATCTAGAGAAAGAAACAACTATCACAGACACATCAAACACTGAAGGTCCTATAAACAAATTATCACAACTTTCAGAAAAGGTTCAGATAAAGGAAAAGGGTTTAGGAGAATATTCTCTTGAGCAATCTTTTTGTCTATCACAGTTGCTACCATCACCAAAAACATATGGACAACCCATATTAAAACCTCCAAGTTCATCGCAACCCATCACAGCTCTAAATGAAAGTTTTATGAAAATAGGTACACTCGAAGATGAGTAAGAAGACAAAGCCATTCTCAGTTGGCTATACAAAGATGAGGAAGCGTCAACATCACTGAATGTCAGCATCAAAACAAATCAGTATGTTAAAGGGAAGGCCATTTTAGAGAAAATGGGTTACAAAGGTTAAGGACCAATTGGCAAGAGAAAGGATGGTATTATTGAACCCATTCAACCTCTAACATTACAAGCTAGAGACAAAATAGGATTAGGCTACATAACTGAACAAAAAGAGGAAGAAACCCAAAAAGTAGTGGAAAGGATACTACAAATGAGAGATGGCTCCGACACAAACTCCAATGAATATGAATGGAACCATCTATCTGCTACATATTATACTAACAAAGAGGTTGATGTTATCCAAGTATATACACCCTTACGAGCAGAGGGGAAAGGTTCAGGAAATAGAACATTTGTTATGGGATCAACAAATATTGATGACTCAAGTGAGGATGATCAGACACTGAATGAGTCAGACAACTTGGAGGTGAGTACTATCATAGACCTCAAACTTCCTACCAGTAACTTTAACCACCTAGCTATCATGACACTTACAATAGTTGACCTTATTCAAATTGATGACTTGTTGCCTTTAATATACCCCGAACTTATTGACTGGGAACCCACCGAACCTATTCTAATACCAATCTTTTCAAATGATGATGCCATCATAAATTATCTTTGTAGTGAAAAAAAATAATACAAGTACTATCCATAACACTCATATTGATGCTTTACAACAAGAGGGTGCCAAATATTTTAGTTGCAAAAATAATAACAAGAAAAATAATTCTAATGATGAAAACCTCTATGAGGTAGCATTAGACTTTGAAAATAGAAAAATAAGGAACGGATCCATCAGTGAAAATCTTTCTAAGGTGCTAAAGGATGGAATATTTGACACTCTCCCTGAAAATTACCATGACAAATCATCAGTATTGGTATATCTGACACAGTCTATAAATCTAGGAACAACTGAACAGGAAAAGATCTTACATCTAGCCACATCCATGACAGAATAGGAGAAGTTGGCATTCACCAGATTCTTTGAGCAGTGACACATAAATTTTGCATAGTCTTATTCTAACATGCCAGGATTGGATCCACAACTCCTAATGCATCATCTATCACTACCAAAGGGAATCAAACCGATCAAATAGAAATTGAGAAAGATGCATCCCCATATTGCTCTTTTGGTTAAAGCTGAATTGAAGAAATTATTGGATGCAGGTTTTATCAAGTCCATAGATTATGTAGAATGGATCTCAAACATTGTGCCAGTATCCAAACCTGATAATAGCATCAAAATATGTACATATTTTAGGGATTTAAATAAGTCATGCCCAAAGGATGACTTTCCTTTGCCCAGCATTGACATAATTGTTGATCTAACAACAAGACATGCCATATTATCTATAATGGATGGATTATCAAGATATAATCAAATAAAAATAGCACCTGAAGATCAAGAAAAGACGTCATTCACTTTCCCATGGGGTACATTCTACTGGAATGTCATGTCATTTAGATTGAAAAATGCAGGTGCAACATATCAGTGGGAAATTACCACAATTTTCCACGACATGATGCATACTTTCATGGAAGATTATGTGGATGAAATCTTAGCAAAATCACACATTAGGGAAGTACATCTAGAAATACTTGATAAAATTTTCACTAAATTGGAAAAATTCAATGTAAGGTTGAACCCAAAGAAATGTATCTTCGGGGTGACATCAGCAAAACCTCTTGGTTACATAGTGTCAAAAAAGGGAATTGAAGTGGATCCAGCTAAGGTTAAAGCAATAATGGAGATGTCACCGCCTAAAAATATCAGTCAATTACGGTCCCTACAAGGCAAGTTACAATCCATCAGGAGATTTATCTCCCAACTAGTAGATAAGAGTCGCCCATTTAATCATCTACTTCATAAAAATATTTCATTCAAATGGGATCATAATTGTGAAAAAACTTTTAGTTGGATAAAGCCGTGTTTGGTGTCACCTCCAATACTCATGCCACCCGTAGCAAAAAGGCCACTATTACTGTATATTACAACAACTGAAATATCCTTAGGAGCTCTATTAGCACAGGAGGATTCTAAAAGAAAAGAACAAGCAGTTTACTACATCAATAGGACTCTCAACGGATATAAAATAAACTATACATTCATAGAAAAGGCTTGTTTGGCAGTGGTATTTTCAACCCAGCAGTTGTGACACTACATGTTAACTCATACAGTCAGGCTCATAGCAAAAATAGACCCATTGAAATACCTACTTAGTAAGGCTACTCTAACAGGAAGACTGGAAAAATGGGTCATGATCTTAAGTGAGTTTGACAGCCAATATGTCGACAGAAGAGCCATCAAAGGACAGGTAATATTAGATCAACTAGATGAAGCTCTATTATAGGATCATCATCCAATGAACATTGAATTTCTAGATGCTGACATCATGAATGTTACAACACAACAATGGAGACTTTATTTTGATGGATCATATACACAAAGAGGAGTTGGTGCAGGAATTCTATTTGTCACACCTCAGGGACACACCATTCCAAGATCCTATAGGTCAATGTTTCCATGTACAAACAATATAGTTGAGTACGAGGCATTTATTATAGGAATCAAAATAGCTATTGAATGGAAAATCACATAAATGAAAGTATTTGGGGACTCACAACTTGTCATTTATCAAGTAAATGACGAGTATCAAACAAAGGATGAGAAGCTCACGCCTTACAAGAAAATGATAGATGATCTCAAAAAGTACTACATGGATATCAATTTTGAGCAAATACCAAGGGTAGAAAACAAAGTTGCAGATGCCATGGCAACAATTACCTCCATTTTGCAATTATCAGAAAAGAAAGGTCAATATGATTTTATGGTTGAACAAGTACCAAATCCTGCATACTGCGATAACCCTGATTCACAAACCATATGCCACATAACTAGCACTCAAAGATAATATTCTTCCTCTTGATCTCTCTAGAAACCAAAAGCGTAACTTTATCCATCAATCGGCGTGACATACATTAATCGTTGACATCCTTTACCATCGAGGTCTAGATGGTACTCTTCTCCGGTGTTTGGAAGATCACAAATCTAAAACATCCTTATGAGAGGTCCATGAAGGTATTTTTCGGACTCATTCAAGTGGGCTAACCCTAGCTAAGAAACTCCTCTATTTAGGGTATTACTGGTCGAACATGGAGAGGGAGGCATATCAATATGTTAAAAAGTGTCAGAAATGTCAAATTCATGGTAATCTAATTCATGCGTCAACGCAAGAATTACAAAATTTTACATCCACATGGCCCTTTTTCCAATGGGGACTAGACCTGGTAGGGAAAATAAATCCTTCTTCATCTAATGGACATAAATTCATCATCATAGCAATAGAGTATTTCACAAAGTGCATAGAAGCAGTTCCTTTAACAACTATCACTGGAAAATAGATTTCATCTTTCATACTCAACTACCTCATCTACTGGTACGGGGTACCACAATCCATAATCACAAACAATGGTAGGCCTTTTAAAAATCAGGAAGTCTAGGAATTATGTGAACAATTCCATATTCAACATCATTTTTCAACACCGTACTATCCACAGGGAAATGGCCAAGCAGAAGCCTCAAATAAAACAATCCTAAAAATACTGAAGAAGACGGTAAATGATGTTGGATGTGATTGGCATGTTCAGTTAAATCCTACACTATGGGCCTACAGAACCAGCATAAAAACACTAACAAGAGCTACACAATATGCCTTGATGTATAGATCAGAGGCCATTCTACCAATTGAGGTAGAAATATCATCACTCCATGTATCACTAAAGGGTATCATAATAGATGAGGATTACAGAGTTTCAAGGCTATAGGAACTAGAATTACTGGATGAACGACGTCAGCAAGCAGCCAATCATTTGAAGACCTACCAACAAAGAATGTCAAGGAGTTACAACCATAGGGTAAAACCTAGATTCTTTCAAATTAGAGACTTGGTCCTAAAGGAAAACCCTAAGAATTGGCAGGATAGAGAAAAGAAAGGGAAGTTTGAACCTAAATGGGTATGTCCCTTTGTAATCATATTAGTGTATGGATCATGAGCATATCAATTGTCTACACCAGAAGGGGATCCGTTTGATGAACCTATCAACAGTATCCATCTCAGAAAATTCTATACCTGAATCACTTAGTGCATGAATTAGTTTCCAAAAAGGATTACCTTGATGAAAACCTAGCAAACAGGCATCCTAATGACGAAAAAATACAAAAAAAAAAAAATCAAAAAGAATGAAAAGGTGCAATAAAAACGTATAGTGAAAACCTAGAAATTGGAGCTAATTCAAATCATCTCTCCCATCTATTTGGACATGTGTCATGGTCATTACTTCCACCATCATTTTGTATCAACTATCATATCACATCGTGTGGTCATGTCTCACCTTGGCTTGGGGGCAACATAAATCTTAAGCTTAACAAAATGGACAAAAGAAACAAAAAAAGTGATTGAAACACAACCCAACATGAAACATCAATCACCATCAGAAACACATTGGACATCCATATCACAACATAAAATCCAAAAACAAGTCAAAAAGTAAGTCTTGAAAATTCAAAGCATGTGTCTGTGTTAGTCGAACTACTTTCTCTTTGCATGTATAACGTAGGCAAGGCTAATCTTTGATCAGCCCCTGAGGCCCCTAGGATAGGTCTTTAGGTTAGGTTTGATCCAAAATCTCGAAAACAAAAAAACATCACAAAATTAGGATGGATGATCTAATCTGATAAATGATTGAATACTATAAGCAAATGTAAGATATGTTGTACTTTTGATCATTGTTATCAGTTCTTTGGAGCAACTCAATGATGTATTGAACTAGAGAAGCCAGGAAGAAGAAATGGTATTTTCTTTGTCTATTGTCTGTGAATTAATCATAATTACTATGTGAATCATCATGGGAAATGCTCTACAAAGTATCATGGATGGCATTCTAATTCACATAGGAAAGTGGTTAATTCTTGTCTGTTTTACGCAAGAAATGCACAGGTCATCTTGGTTTAATTATACCTCGATGCTTGTGTTCTCTTGCAATATCAAAAATCATGAAAGTAATGCTCAGGTCATCATCGGTTTACATTAGACCTTTGATGCTTGTACTCACTTTCAACATTTTAAAAGCTCAATGATGATACAAAGCATAAAGGGACTATTAAAATTCCTATGTTTACATGTAGATTTGCATGGTAAAATTAGATTGCATCCATAATAGTGTTACATATGCAGAGTATTTGTTACAAAATTGGTGAATCATTCATTAAACAATTATCTTTTATCGTAATACACTAAGTATACTTGATATTAACAAAAACATCCCCATGTTCATATAGTTGCATCATCATATTCATTTACATACATTAAAATCATTTACATCATCATTTCATCATCCATACATTTCAATCAAATCATTTTTGCATTCTCATCACATCATAACAAAAATATCAACATACATATATCTCTATCATTCCATTTTCACAAACATACATCATCATCATAACTCATTACATTCATCCATTTATTATATCACATATCCATATTTAATCAATCCATTTAATCATAAATTTCATTAAATTTATTGCATCATGTATCATTCAACATTTTCATCCAGATATTTTCATTTGCATCACATATATTATATCATGTAAACACATCATATCCATATATCATGAATCCACATACATCATATATCCATATAACATGCATCCATACATGACCATTATGTGCATCATAGATAGAACAACATCATATCAAAGCATACCATCATAACAATAAAACCATCACATAGAATATAGAACATCAAAGGAAATGCATCCATCAGAGAATCATATAGAACACATAATAGACAGAAGAATCCACTGCATCTCATATATAACAAAATCACAATGTCAAGTATACAATGATGTCTGAAATGAAGAGAAATATAACATCAAAAATGGTTGTATACCAAAATAATCAAAGTGTACATCACATATCAAATATAACATAGACAACAATCATGTGCTACTAGCTCCAGATGGTGCGGGCATCGTAGGATCAGGACCCCTACCACCAGAAGAACTGAGATCCCTGCGATCTCTAGGTAGAGGTTGGGTAACACTTGCACTGATAGTCCTAGATCGTGACCTGGTAGAATGAGACCTCGCATAGCTAAATCTATGCTCAGAAGGAACTGTGTCATAATATCTCGCTCTATAGAACTCAATCTCCTCACCAATGTGAACAACCTCTTGCATGTAATCTTCCAAGGAGGAACCATCTTCCAGTCTCTGTAATCTATCGGTAGAAGCCTGAGCACCCTCTGCTACAAACCTGGTCACATCCCTCTTGGCTATCAATGAAGTAATCTGAGCCTGGGCTGCCTCGATTGTTTGTCTAGTCGCATCCCTCTCAGCTATCAATGCTGCAATCTATGACTAAGTTGTGACTAACTGAGTCTACACTAATGATAGAGTCTTTGCATGCAACTTAGAATGTGCCTGCATCTGAGCTTGGGCTTGCTCTAGTAAACCTTGAGCCTGAAGAAGCTACTCCTGAATGGTCTATAATTGAACCTAAATATTTTCTATCTGCAGCTGCTCTGAAACACCTCCCACGACCTGCCTCTTACGAGGCATGGTCTCACTAGGAAAATATAAGTCAAGGCTCGACCCACCCATAGCCTCTCCACTATCAAATCTCTCATCTCCACTGCTCTCAACACCAACATCCTCCTCACCACCAACATCCTCCTCTACCTCAACATCCTCCTCAGGCTTGACATCTACCTCACCAACCACATCAACATCCTCTTCCTCAACTCCTCCAACATCTCTCCTCCATCTCTGACCATGTGCAATAGGAACATCCTCCTCTGTAGGTAATGGGGAAGGCTCATCTAGAATGGTAAGGCATAGAAATGGATGCAAAGTGAAAAAATCAACATAATCTGTCATAACTAGAGGCTCGACAATATCTGGTCGAATGTCCCACACAAATGGTTGTAAAGCCTAAAACTCCTGAACTGTCGCAACATATAACAAACAAGGCCCCCAATCTATTGTATCCGACTGATGATGAGCGTAGTGAGCAACACCCTGGGGCATACCTTGTACCATCCCATACTATCTATAAACATATTTGATCAAGAATCTCTCTAATACCCAATGAGCATGGCCAATCAAGATCATCAAAATATCTGAACACATAAGGTCTCATGGGTGGCCTCTGTCTAACTGGAACTAGATGTGTGACAACTATGTGCTCCCACCCCCATACCTGAAGCAAAGTAATGTTGGCCGATAAACTTTGACCACTAAGATACACAGCTGAATGTAAATCATGATATAAATGAGTAGGCATACACATTCCCCAAGCAAATCTGGTGCCATCAACAATCATACTCTCTAAAACTCAGCCCCAACCAATCGAAAATCACTTAGACCTATGATTAGGACAAATAAATCCTCTAATGAAACCAACAAGTACTATAGGAAAAGTGGTGTATGCATCAACCATCTCACACCATGGAATCCACTCTCTAGCAACACCATCATCCTGAAACACTCTACGAAGGGCATCAGTCCCACCCTACTCTCTCAAATCATATATGACAACATCTCCAACAATCAGAAGCTACAAAATCTATCAGACATCCTCTGGGGTGACCGTCATCTCACCAATAGGAAGGTGAAAGGTGTTGTGCTTGCTATGCCACCTCTTGTCTAGCGCTATCAAAAAACTTTGATTAATCCTAATCTAGGGCATGTATAGAAGAGGAGACAATCCACAACATGTGATAATAGCCATCTCAGGTTGTACCAACCATGGTATAAGATCAAATGTCCAAGGGAAACGCTCTCAAATCTGGAGGTTCCCCAATTGCTCCTATAAATCATCAAATTCAATAAATTCATGTCAATCATCAAATAACATCAAAATACCATATTAAATCAAGTCAACTCTTGGTGAGAATTTTGATCAAATCTCATGAGCACACATCATTGAACCTCACCTATCATGAGGTCAATTATCAGTGCGTCAAATCAACCTCACCTATCATGAGTTCAATCATCAATGCATCAAATCAACCTCACCTATCATGAGGTCAATCATTAATGCATCAAATCAACCTCACTTATCATGAGGTATGTCAATCATAATTAATCCTCACCTATTATGAGGATAGTTATCATCAAAGAAAACATCATACCTCGCCTATCATGAGGTT
>VDFB02162559.1:0-23883 GCA_007258455.2 Sequoia sempervirens | reverse complement strand
TTTTTCTTGAAATTTAAGTAATACTGCATTGAAATTTTAAATTTTCACCAAATAGATTTTGTTTTTAAAAAAATAAACCTAGTAGTTTAGAAACTACATTCAATTTCCCACCGAATCTATTCTTACATGTTTTTGAAATAATATAGATAACTTATTCAAATTTTTACATCAAGTTGCCTAACTCTAATTGTTCTGAATTTTCATTGCCACTTAAGGGCTTGTTTGGCATACCATGATCCTGCACATACCCGGTCATGAAGGGATATACATAACTTTGTGAAGGATGGAAACCTAAAAATTTCAAGTTTTCTTTGGAGTTTATCTTGTAAGTCGGAAATGACAATTTGTTGAAGGTTAGGATCAAGAATCTTAATGTTGACTTGTGAATATAATGTTTGGTATCTTGCTATGAAATCGATTACTTTCTCATCCTCTTTTTCCTTGCATGTCATTGAACTAGCAAGGGTCATCTTGGGATCCACGTGAATATGGAAGTGGTTGTAAAAGGCATCAATCATTTCATTGAATGAACCAATTGAATTTTTTGGTAAAGAGGAGAACCACTCTAAGGCAGTATCTTTCAAGGATCTAGGGAATAACTTAGCCAAAAGTTTATCCTCAAAGATGAAATTACTACACAAGTCTTTCAAGGAAAAAACATGGCTTACATGATATCCTTTCCCACCATATTTCTTAAATTTATGTACCTCTATACCTTGTGGCATTTGTGCTCGTAATATGTCGAGGGAAATTGGGTGGACTTGATGTATTACAAAGGTTGACCGTTATTGTTCTATTGTAATGTTTCCGCTTGTTGTTGAAGGGATGTCATGGTTTGTAAAAGTGAGTTAATGATAGGGTCATTCTAGTTATAAGGTTGATGGGAATAAGGTGGTGTAGTGTAGATATGCAAAGGGCTAGTGAATTGTGGGTTAGTGAAGGTTGATTGTTGAGGTGTTATTATGTTTGAAGTGTTTCCTACGAAAATACCTATGGAAGTGTACACAGTGCTAGTGGGTATTATAGTTGGTTGAATGGTAGTTGTGGGTTGAGATGTTTTTGTGGATTGTTGTAGATTGGAAGGTTGTTGTGGATTGTGTACTGGTGTATGTAGGGATATATATTGGAATCATGGAGGACAATATTGGAGTTCCACCTTGGATTTGAGTAGGACCCAAAGCTTGAGTAGAAGTGGTAATGGTAGGGAAGGTGTTGGTAATGTTAAGGGCATTGGTTGTAGGAGGTGAAGACATGGGAAGTGAATTATGCAAACTATGAGCCATGGAGGGTTGATCCTCAACACTATCAAAAAGAGAGTTAGGAAACCCAAGATCCACGGTGAGTGAGATTGAAATGACATGAGCCTCAAACTATGTATTATAATAGTATTGTGAATAGGACACCAAGTTGTAAAGCTCATGCAAGTTTTACAACTGTAGTGTGCAAACCCTAGAATAGTAAAGAGGCAATGCAATAACCTAGAATGAAATGCAATTTTCAGATTTTAAGTAATGCAATTGACTGATTATGTGCAATGCAATAAGCTGAAAATGGAATATTTGAATGCAATTTGAATTTTAACAATGTACTGAAATGAAGCAATTTAAGGTAAATGCAATGAATTTGATGAAATAGAAAATTAGGAAACTGAAGTAGGAAAGTAATAGTACCAAAAAAAAGCTAGAAACTGAGATTTTAATGTCCTAAAAATGCAAATCAATAGCTAATAGGGACTCATTCGCTAGTAAGGGTGAATGGTTCTTGGTTAGATGTTTTTGGGATGTTTCAGTGGATTTCAGAGTGAATTGTGATGCTTTTTTAGTTGCCATAAGGTACAAATAGAACATGATCATGGAATCATTGACTAGTAGGGGTGAATGGGTCCTGATCAAGTACTTTAAAACTATTTTTAAATGTTTTACAAGCTTCCAGCGATATCTTTCAGTTCCAAGTCTGAGACAGTAAAGTTTAGTTTCATATTTTCCACAAATGCAATGCAAAAATGTAATAAAAAGATGAAATGAAATACCTAGATTGAAATAAAAATTTATTTTGATTTTCAAATGCAATTGTATGAGATTTAAATGAGATGCAAAATGATTAATTTGTTTTTGTATTTTTGTAGATTTAGAAAGATGTCAAACAATGCAATTCTAAACCCTAGATGAGGTGAAAGATTTCAATGCAAAAAAGTAACTCTAAAATGAGATCTTAATTCAATGCAAATAATATGAAAAAGAATGCAATATCTAATCCTAAGACACAATGAAAGACTTTAAAATCAGGAAATTGTAATTCTTAATATGTGGGGTTCACCATTTATGTTTAGGTGAGAAATAGGGTTAACCACAATGAGTTGACAAAGTGATGAACCACTTAACTTCCCACACAAAACACAACAATTTATGTAATTATGAGGGCCAAAATATGTAAATAACAATAAAAAATTGACCCTAACTTTTATAAAAACTGCAAGGGAAGTTTTTAGAGCATGAAAAGTTGTGTACCTTGTCAAAAACTTGCTATTTTTAAGCTATAGAGGAATCATTCGTTTTTAGTGGTGAATGGGTCCATGTTTGGGTTTCTAAAATTGAGATCAAAGTCTTGTTCCTTGATTTATACACTCTCAAATTTTTGATTATCAGCTTCTGGAAGTCTGTAGATAATTATGTAGCTTCAAATCTTTGATTTTGCACTTTGAATGACAAATTTGCAACTTTGGAAACTTTGGCAATTTTCCTCCAATCATGCTCTACTTGATCTTCAACCTATAAATATACAATCACACACTCAAGAGGAAGAAAAATATGTTGTTTGTTAGAGAAATGGGGTTTTCCTTGGTCAAACCCCTTGTAGGTAATTAAACCAAATGATGAAATAAATGAATTGAAGCATGAAACATGAAATATGCTATTGATATTGCCTTGGATGATGTCTTGTGAAAAAAATCTACAAACTAGCATGTAGTGGCCATGAAGAATGTAGATTTTGGATCCTTGAAAATGATGTGAACAATGCTTGCAAGTAGTTCTTCAATACTACATCCACTTCTTATCTCAAAAACACACATGAATGTATCAAACCCTTGTCATGATGATATGATTTTGAATTGCTGCAATAGACTCTTGAAATGATCTATAATTCTCTCTTGAAATTGATAAAATGATTAATAAAGTGCTAGGAGAAACAATGTGAATTAACCACTTATTTATACTAAATTAGGAGATTAACCCCAAAATTCAAACAATTAATGTCGACCCCAAATCTAGAAAGAAACTTTATTAAATTCCAGCCATAATGAAATTTAAAAAGGGGGGATCTCATTGAGGGAGGACCCATTCGCCACCTAGGGTGAATCGTTCTTGGTTCAATTTTCCAAGACCTAACCCCAGGGGATGAAAAGAGCAATAAAAACCCATTTTATATCAACTAATAAAGGGTGGTCCTATTAAGGGAGGACCCATTCACCACCTAGGGCAAATGGGTCCTAGCACTATTTTCTGGGACCTATATCTACCCAATTAAATGTTATATTATTTATGTAAGTGGTGAAAAATTAAAAAGTAAAATAACAACAAAACACCTTAATAAGACATTAGATCAAGATTAACATGAATTAAACTAATTTAAAACACTGAAAATCCTTAAGACGTCTTATTGTTTCTTATCTCCAAAGATTTATCAAATTACAGAAGCTCTTAGATTTGTAAACACCGTAACTATTTAAAATGCCTATCTAGAGAATGGAATGGATGTTAAATGTAATGATGTGATGATTTCTAATGATTTCTAAATGATACAATGCTATTGTAAACTATCCTGATATGAAATTTGTTAAATGGAAGCTACAGTAAAAACTAATGATGCTGCCATGATATGAAATCTAATAATGTCATGATGCTATGATGATACTAAAATGATAATGCTAATGCTTATGATTGCTTGGTTGTATTCCTGCTGAGTAAGTTTGCATAAATTGGGATTTCTTGGATCATTTTCATGCTTCAGAAGGCTATATATTTAGATTTCTAACAATAGTTTTGCACAGGGGTAACACAACAAAGGTTGAGATTAAGTCTGGAGATTTGAATGGTAAGAGATGAGAAGGTGGAGCTGATCATGGAGGATTGTTCCTCCCCATGGAAACACTAGGCAAGATGAGAGGAAAGATTTGAGGCAGAAGATTGAGAGGATTGCCTGCAGGTTTGTCCCCGAGGCTTTTCCCATGAATGCCAGTTGCATTAATTAGATTTGAAAAATCTAATCTTATAGGTGAGTGAATAGAGGGATTTGATTTATGCTTTTATTTAAATATTTTTGGTTTATTTAAATTAGAAAAAATAAAGATGAATAATTTAATAAAAAAAACTATAGAAGTTGTTTATTAAATTAAAATAGAAGGAATATGATAATTTAAATTCAAGATTTTAGGATATCTTTATTTAATTAAGAAGAAATGTGATGAGATAATTAAATAATACCAACTATTGAAGTTGCATGTTTAATTTTAAGATAGAATTGATGGATAAAGTATAGAAAAAATAATAATGATAATAATTAAATAAAACAAAGTATTTAATTTTGTTTATTTAATGAAGAGGAAATAATGTGATAAAATAGAAGAATTAATAGTGAACTTAATATAAATAAATATTTCTATTTATTTAATAAGTAGATGAATTTAAGATTAATTAATCAAATAAATCATATTTAATTAATTATATTCTCCAGACCATTTTTAGGTGTGTACATTTTGCCCCTCTTTGAAGTGATGTGTTTACGCATTGCTTCAAAGAAAACTCTGTGTTGCTAGTATCGACAAATTTTTTTTAAAATGCCCCAAACACGATTTTCAGGTGATTGATGGATATACTCCCGCTCGAGAGATAAATTAATGATTTCTTGATTTGATTTTTTTATTTTTTGGAATTTTTCAATTTTTATGAATTTTCTGATGATTTGATTTAGATTCGATGAAGATTTTATGATAAAATAATTTCTCTCGATAATTGATGAAGAAATTGATCCTGGATGAATTTCAATTTATCTCCCCTTTGAAATATTAAATTAATCTAAAAAAAATTTCCTTTTAAATAACCTATAAAAGGTTAAAAAGTCATTTTCAAAATCATTTGCACATTGTGACTTTTGAAAACTTGTGAGAGAGATTCTGGTGCTACTTGGAGAAAGATGCTGATTCCATATCACACCCACCGTTTCAACGACATTAGCAGTTGACTGCATTTGGACCTTCGGTATGTCTATTATTTTCCTTGGTGTTTGTGCATTTTCTTTTTTTTTTTTGTATTTTTTGGATTTTTAAATTTAAACTCCTTTTAGCACTTTTAGAATCCGTTGTAGCACTTTACAATTCCATTGTAGTGCTTCTAAGCTTTGTTATAGCGCTTCTAGACTTTTAGTGCTTCAAAGGTCTGTTTTAGTGCATCTATAGGTTAGGTTAGCAGTTTGCAAATTTTAGCACTTAGGATAGCCATTGTAGCGCTTCTGTAAGATACATTAGCGCTTTCAGATTTTTAGCACTTTGATTAGATTTTGTAGCGCTTTGACCTCCTATTTTAGCGCGTTTAGAGTTTTAGCACTTCTACCAAAATTGTTAGGGCTTTAACCAAATAGACTTGCGCTTTTTGATAAAATGGGACTTTTTCCATCTATAATAGCACTTTTATTTGATGAAATGGTGCATGTCATTGTTTTAGTGCTTTTAATCAAAGTGTTGTGATTTTTGTCAATTTGTTCTTGATGTTCTCAATTTCTGATTGTATCAGCTGTTGGTTTGAAATGAATGATTTATCCAATCAAATACATGATCTTTCAACCTCATGATAGGCGAGGTATGATGTTTTCTTTGATGATAACTATCCTCATAATAGGTGAGGATTAATTATGATTGACATACCTCATGATAAGTGAGGTTGATTTGATGCATTAATGATTGACCTCATGATAGGTGAGGTTGATTTGATGCATTGATGATTGAACTCATGATAGGTGAGGTTGATTTGACGCACTGATAATTGACCTCATGATAGGTGAGGTTCAATGATGTGTGCTCATGAGATTTGATCAAAATTCTCACCAAGAGTTGACTTGATTTAATATGGTATTTTGATGTTATTTGATGATTGACATGAATTTATTGAATTTGATGATTTATAGGAGCAATTGGGGAACCTCCAGATTTGAGAGCGTTTCCCTTGGACATTTGATCTTATACCATGGTTGGTACAACCTGAGATGGCTATTATCACATGTTGTGGATTGTCTCCTCTTCTATACATGCCCTAGATTAGGATTAATCAAAGTTTTTTGATAGCGCTAGACAAGAGGTGGCATAGCAAGCACAACACCTTTCACCTTCCTATTGGTGAGATGACGGTCACCCCAGAGGATGTCTGATAGATTTTGTAGCTTCTGATTGTTGGAGATGTTGTCATATATGATTTGAGAGAGTAGGGTGGGACTGATGCCCTTCATAGAGTGTTTCAGGATGATGGTATTGCCGGAGAGTGGATTCCATGGCGTGAGATGGTTGATGCATACACCACTTTTCCTACAGTACTTGTTGGTTTCATCGGAGGATTCCTTTGTCCTAATCATAGGTCTAAGTGATTTTCGATTGGTTGGGGCTGAGTTTTGGAGAGTATGATTGTTGATGGCACCAGATTTGCTTGGGGAATGTGTATGCTTGCTCATTTATATCATGATTTACATTCAGCTGTGTATCTTAGTGGTCGGAGTTTATCGGCCAACATTACTTTGCTTCAGGTATGGGGCTGGGAGCACATAGTTGTCACACATCCAGTACTAGTTAGACAGAGGCCACCCATGAGACCTTATGTGTTTAGATATGTTGATGATCCTGATTGGCCATGCTCATTGGGTATTAGAGAGATTCTTGATCAGATATGTTTACAGATAGTATGGGATGGTCCAGGGTATGCCCTAGGGTGTTGCTCACTACGCTCGTCATCAGTCGGATACAACAGATTGGGGGCCTTATTTGTTATATGTTGCGACAGTTCAGGAGTTTTAGGCTTTACAACCATTTGTGTGGGACATTCGGCTAGATATTTTTGAGCCTCCAGTTATGACAGATTATGTTGATTTTTTCACTTTGCATCCATTTCTATGCCTTACCATTCTAGATGAGCCTTCCCCATTACCTACAGAGGAGGATGTTCCTGTTGCGCATGGTCAGAGATGGAGGAGAGATGTTGGAGGAGTTGAGGAAGAGGATGTTGATGTGGTTGGTGAGGCAGATGTCAAGCCTGAGAAGGATGTTGAGGTAGAGGAGGATGTTGGTGGTGAGGAGGATGTTGGTGTTGAGAGTAGTGGAGATGAGAGATTTGATAGTGGAGAGGCTATGGGTGGGTCGAGCCTTGACTTATATTTTCCTAGTGAGACCATGCCTCGTAAGAGGCAGGCTGTGGGAGGTGTTTCAGAGTGGCTGCAGATAGAAAATCTTTAGGTTCAATTATAGACCATTCAGGAGCAGCTTCTTCAGGCTCAAGGTTTACTAGAGCAGACCCAAGCTCAGATGCAGGCACATTCTGAGTTGCATGCAAAGACTCTATCATTAGTGTAGACTCAGTTAGTCATAGCTTAGTCACAGATTGCAGCATTGACAGCTGAGAGGGATGTGACTAGACAAACAATCGAGGCAGCCTAGGCTCAGATTACTTCATTAATAGCCAAGAGGGATGTGACCAGGTTTGCAGCAGAGGGTGCTCAAGCTTCTGCCGATAGATTACAAAGACTGGAAGATGGTTCCTCCCTGGAAGATTACATGCAAGAGGTTGCTCGCATTGGTGAGGAGATTGAGTTCTATAGAGTGAGATATTATGACGCAGTTCCTTCTGAGCATAGATTTAGCTATGCGAGGTCTCGTTCTACCAGGTCACGATCTAGGACTATCAGTGCAGGTGTTACCCAACCTCTACCTAGAGATCGCAGGGATCCCGTTTCTTCTGGTGGTAGGGGTCCTAATCCTACGATGCCCACACCATCTGGAGCTAGTAGCACATGATTTTTGTCTATGTTATATTTGATATGTGATGTACACTTTGATTATTTTGGTATACAACCATTTTTGATGTTATATTTCTCTTCATTTCAGACATCATTGTATACTTGACATTGTGATTTTGTTAAATATGAGATGCAGTGGATTCTTTTTTCTATTATGTGTTCTATATGATTCTCTGATGGATGCATTTCCTTTGATGTTCTATATTCTATGTGATGGTTTTATTGTTATGATGGTATGCTTTGATATGATGTTGTTCTATCTATGATGCACATAATGGTCATGTATGGATGCATGTTATATGGATATATGATGTATGTGGATTCATGATATATGGATATGATGTGTTTACATGATATAATATATGTGATGCAAATGAAAATATCTGGATGAAAATGTTGAATGATACATGATGCAATAAATTTAATGAAATTTATGATTAAATGGATCGATTATATATGGATATGTGATATAATAAATGGATGAATGTAATGAGTTATGATGATGATGTATGTTTGTGAAAATGGAATGATAGAGATATATGTATGTTGATATTTTTGTTATGATGTGATGAGAATGCAAAAATGATTTGATTGAAATGTATGGATGATGAAATGATGATGTAAATGATTTTAATGTATGTAAATGAATATGATGATGCAACTATATGAACATGGGGATGTTTTTGTTAATATCAAGTATACTTAGTGTATTACGATAAAAGATAATTGTTTAATGAATGATTCACCAATTTTGTAACAAATACTCTGCATATGTAACACTATTATGGATGCAATCTAATTTTACCATGCAAATCTACATGTAAACATAGGAATTTTAATAGTCCCTTTATGCTTTGTATCATCATTGAGATTTTAAAATGTTGAAAGTGAGTACAAGCATCAAAGGTCTAATGTAAACCGATGATGACCTGAGCATTACTTTCATGATTTTTGATATTGCAAGAGAACACAAGCATCGAGGTATAATTAAACTGAGATGACCTGTGCATTTCTTGCGTAAAACAGACAAGAATTAACCACTTTCCTATGTGAATTGGAATGTCATCCATGATACTTTGTAGAGCATTTCCCATGACGATTCACACAGTAATTATGATTAATTCACAGACAATAGACAAAGAAAATACCATTTCTTCTTCCTAGCTTCTCTAGTTCAATACATCATTGAGTTGCTCCAAAGAAATGATAACAATGATCAAAAGTACAACATATCTTACATTTTCTTATAGTATTCAATCATTTATTCAGATTAGATCATCCATCCTGATTTTGTGATGTTTTTGTGTTTTCAAGATTTTGGATCAAACCTAACCTAAAGACCTATCCTAGGGGCCTCGGGGGCTGATCAAAGATTAGCCTTGCCTACGTTATACATGCAAAGAGAAAGTAGTTTGACTGACACAGACACATGCTTTGAATTTTCAAGACTTGCTTTTTGACTTGTTTTTGGATTTTATGTTGTGATATGGATGTCCAATGTGTTTTTGATGGTGATTGATGTTTCATGTTGGGTTGTGTTTCAATCACTTTTTTTGTTGCTTTTGTCCATTTTGTTAATCTCAAGATTTATGTTTCCCCCAAGCCAGGGTGAGACATGACCACACGATGTGATATGATAGTTGATACAAAATGATGGTGGAAGTAATGACCATGACATGTGTCCAAATAGATGGGAGAGATGATTTGAATTAGCTCCAGTTTCCAGGTTTTCACTATATGTTTTTATTGCACCTTTTCATTCTTTTTTATTTTTATTTATTTTTGTATTTTTTCATCACCAGGATGCCTGTTTGCCAAGTTTTCATCAAGGTAATCCTTTTTAGAAACTAATTCATGCACTAAGTGATTCAGGTATAGAATTTTCTGAGATGGATACTATTGATAGGTTCATCAAATGGATCCCCTTCTGGTGTAGACAATTGATATGCTCCTGATCCATACACTGATATGATTACAAAGGGACATAAACATTTAGGTTCAAACTTCCCTTTCTTTTCTCTATCCTGCCAATTCTTAGGGTTTTCCTTTAGGACCAAGTCTCTAATTTGAAAGACTCTAGGTTTTACCCTATGATTGTAACTCCTTGACATTCTTTGTTGGTAGGTCTTCAAATGATTGGCCGCGTGCTGACGTCGTTCATCCAGTAATTCCAGTTCCTGTAGCCTTGAAACTCTGTAATCCTCATATATTATGATACCCTTCAGTGATACATGGAGTGATGATATTTCTACCTCAATTGGTAGAATGGCCTCTGATCTATACATCAAGGTGTATGGTGTAGCTCTTGTTAGCGTTTTTATGCTGGTTTTGTAGGCCCATAGTGTAGGATTTAACTGAACATGCCAATCACATCCAACATCATTTACCGTCTTCTTCAGTATTTTTAGGATTGTTTTATTTGAGGCTTCTGCTTGGCCATTTCCCTGTGGATAGTATGGTGTTGAAAAATGATGTTGAATATGGAATTGTTCACATAATTCCTAGACTTCCTAATTTTTAAAATGCCTACCATTGTTTGTGATTATGGATTGCGGTACCCCATACCGATAGATGAGGTAGTTGAGTATGAAAGATGAAATCTATTTTCCAGTGACAGTTGTTAAAGGAACTACTTCTATGCACTTTGTGAAATATTCTATTGCTATGATGATGAATTTATGTCCATTAGATGAAGAAGGATTTATTTTCCCTACCAGGTCTATTCCCCATTGGAAAAAGGGCCATGTGGATGTAAAATTTTGTAATTCTTGTGTTGACGCATGAATTAGATTACCATGAATTTGACATTTCTGACACTTTTTAACATATTGATATGCCTCCCTCTCCATGTTCGACCAGTAATAACCTAAATAGAGGAGTTTCTTAGCTAGGGTTAGCCCACTTGAATGAGTCCCAAAAATACCTTCATGGACCTCTCATAAGGATGTTTTAGATTTGTGATCTTCCAAACACCAGAGAAGAGTACCATCTAGACCTTGATGGTAAAGGATGTCAATGATTAATGTATGTCACGCCGATTGATGGATAAAGTTATGCTTTTGGTTTCTAGAGAGATCAAGAGGAAGAATATTATCTTTGAGGTAAGTATAGATCTCTCCATAGTGTGAGGGTTGAGTGCTAGTTATGTGGCATATGGTTTGTGAATCAGGGTTATCGTAGTATGCAGGATTAGATACTTGTTCAACCATAAAATCATATCGACCTTTCTTTTCTGATAATTGCAAAATAGAGGTAATTGTTGCCATGGCATCTGCAACTTTGTTTTCTACCCTTGGTATTTGCTTGAACTTGATATCCATGTAGTACTTTTTGAGATCATCTATCATTTTCTTATAAGGCGTGAGCTTCTCATCCTTTGTTTGATACTCGTCATTTACTTGATAAATGACAAGTTGTGAGTCCCCATATACTTTCATTTCTGTGATTTTCCATTCAATAGCTATTTTGATTCCGATAATAAATGCCTCATACTCAACTATATTGTTTTTACATGGAAATATTAACCTATAGGATCTTGGAATGGTGTGTCCCTGAGGTGTGACAAATAGAATTCCTGCACCAACTCCTCTTTGTGTATATGATCCATCAAAATAAAGTCTCCATTGTTGTGTTGTAACATTCATGATGTCAGCATCTAGAAATTCAATGTTCATTGGATGATGATCCTATAATAGAGCTTCATCTAGTTGATCTAATATTACCTGTCCTTTGATGGCTCTTCTGTCGACATATTGGCTGTCAAACTCACTTAAGATCATGACCCATTTTTCCAGTCTTCCTGTTAGAGTAGCCTTACTAAGTAGGTATTTCAATGGGTCTATTTTTGCTATGAGCCTGACTGTATGAGTTAACATGTAGTGTCACAACTGCTGGGTTGAAAATACCACTGCCAAACAAGCCTTTTCTATGAATGTATAGTTTATTTTATATCCGTTGAGAGTCCTATTGATGTAGTAAACTGCTTGTTCTTTTCTTTTAGAATCCTCCTGTGCTAATAGAGCTCCTAAGGATATTTCAGTTGTTGTAATATACAGTAATAGTGGCCTTTTTGCTACGGGTGGCATGAGTATTGGAGGTGACACCAAACACGGCTTTATCCAACTAAAAGTTTTTTCACAATTATGATCCCATTTGAATGAAATATTTTTATGAAGTAGATGATTAAATGGGCGACTCTTATCTACTAGTTGGGAGATAAATCTCCTGATGGATTGTAACTTGCCTTGTAGGGACCGTAATTGACTGATATTTTTAGGCGGTGACATCTCCATTATTGCTTTAACCTTAGCTGGATCCACTTCAATTCCCTTTTTTGACACTATGTAACCAAGAGGTTTTGCTGATGTCACCCCGAAGATACATTTCTTTGGGTTCAACCTTACATTGAATTTTTCCAATTTAGTGAAAATTTTATCAAGTATTTCTAGATGTACTTCCCTAATGTGTGATTTTGCTAAGATTTCATCCACATAATCTTCCATGAAAGTATGCATCATGTCGTGGAAAATTGTGGTAATTTCCCACTGATATGTTGCACCTGCATTTTTCAATCTAAATGACATGACATTCCAGTAGAATGTACCCCATGGGAAAGTGAATGACGTCTTTTCTTGATCTTCAGGTGCTATTTTTATTTGATTATATCTTGATAATCCATCCATTATAGATAATATGGCATGTCTTGTTGTTAGATCAACAATTATGTCAATGCTGGGCAAAGGAAAGTCATCCTTTGGGCATGACTTATTTAAATCCCTAAAATATGTACATATTTTGATGCTATTATCAGGTTTGGATACTGGCACAATGTTTGAGATCCATTCTACATAATCTATGGACTTGATAAAACCTGCATCCAATAATTTCTTCAATTCAGCTTTAACCAAAAGAGCAATATGGGGATGCATCTTTCTCAATTTCTATTTGATCGGTTTGATTCCCTTTGGTAGTGATAGATGATGCATTAGGAGTTGTGGATCCAATCCTGGCATGTTAGAATAAGACTATGCAAAATTTATGTGTCACTGCTCAAAGAATCTGGTGAATGCCAACTTCTCCTATTCTGTCATGGATGTGGCTAGATGTAAGATCTTTTCCTGTTCAGTTGTTCCTAGATTTATAGACTGTGTCAGATATACCAATACTGATGATTTGTCATGGTAATTTTCAGGGAGAGTGTCAAATATTCCATCCTTTAGCACCTTAGAAAGATTTTCACTGATGGATCCGTTCCTTATTTTTCTATTTTCAAAGTCTAATGCTACCTCATAGAGGTTTTCATCATTAGAATTATTTTTCTTGTTATTATTTTTGCAACTAAAATATTTGGCACCCTCTTGTTGTAAAGCATCAATATGAGTGTTATGGATAGTACTTGTATTATTTTTTTTCACTACAAAGATAATTTATGATGGCATCATCATTTGAAAAGATTGGTATTAGAATAGGTTCGGTGGGTTCCCAGTCAATAAGTTCGGGGTATATTAAAGGCAACAAGTCATCAATTTGAATAAGGTCAACTATTGTAAGTGTCATGATAGCTAGGTGGTTAAAGTTACTGGTAGGAAGTTTGAGGTCTATGATAGTACTCACCTCCAAGTTGTCTGACTCATTCAGTGTCTGATCATCCTCACTTGAGTCATCAATATTTGTTGATCCCATAACAAATGTTCTATTTCCTGAACCTTTCCCCTCTGCTCGTAAGGGTGTATATACTTGGATAACATCAACCTCTTTGTTAGTATAATATGTAGCAGATAGATGGTTCCATTCATATTCATTGGAGTTTGTGTCGGAGCCATCTCTCATTTGTAGTATCCTTTCCACTACTTTTTGGGTTTCTTCCTCTTTTTGTTCAGTTATGTAGCCTAATCCTATTTTGTCTCTAGCTTGTAATGTTAGAGGTTGAATGGGTTCAATAATACCATCCTTTCTCTTGCCAATTGGTCCTTAACCTTTGTAACCCATTTTCTCTAAAATGGCCTTCCCTTTAACATACTGATTTGTTTTGATGCTGACATTCAGTGATGTTGACGCTTCCTCATCTTTGTATAGCCAACTGAGAATGGCTTTGTCTTCTTACTCATCTTCGAGTGTACCTATTTTCATAAAACTTTCATTTAGAGCTGTGATGGGTTGCGATGAACTTGGAGGTTTTAATATGGGTTGTCCATATGTTTTTGGTGATGGTAGCAACTGTGATAGACAAAAAGATTGCTCAAGAGAATATTCTCCTAAACCCTTTTCCTTTATCTGAACCTTTTCTGAAAGTTGTGATAATTTGTTTATAGGACCTTCAGTGTTTGATGTGTCTGTGATAGTTGTTTCTTTCTCTAGATTCTTCTTCTAAAACCATTTAGATATGAAATTGGGTTGGATGTCCACAATGGATGAAGTAGAAGTATTGACTTCTCTATTATGAGGTACCTAAGTGTCTTGAGTTTCTTTTAACATGTTGCAAGCTTGTGGATTGTTGTTGTCAGCTGATATGGTGACCTCCTATCTATTTACTGGAAATTTCAGACACTGATGGTATGTTGAAGGGACCACTTGCATGTCATGAATCCATGGATGACCCAATAGTATGTTGTATGTTAGATCTTTGTCTAACACTTGACAAACAATGTTTTTGACAATTGGCCCTACCTGAATTGGGAGTATGATAAGCCCTTTGGAATACCTTTCCTCTTCATCATATGCCTTTATTGTTATTTTTCTCTTGGTGTCAATGGCATTGTTAGAATAGCCTATGCATGAATTAGTTTCAAGGTACAAATATTTAAACCAACTCCTCCATCTATTAGAACACATTTAACACAGTGTTTATGGACTTCTATATGCAAGGATGCATTGTGAGGGTGATTTAAAGATACATCATCTTGTTAAGAGAATGATAGACAATGAGGTGTGGTGAGATGTCCCACCATAGCTTGGAATTGACAAACATCCAAATTATTAGGGACCGTTGTAGCTACTAGAGCCTGTTCTAAAACTTCTTTGTGTGATGGTGAAATTTTGAGAAGTTCTAGAATGGATATTTGCGCGGGTATCTTTTGTAATTAGTCTATGATATTTTATTGATGTGATGGGGGAGAATTGTTTTTTGAGGAAATTCCTTTTAGCATTACTTTGGACTACCCCCTTGTTGTTATATTGACTTGTGGATGGTCTTGTGTTTCCCTAATTTTTAGGACATTGATTTGATTAGCAAATGTGTTTGTGCTTGGTATTATGTTCAGGGATTCAATGTCATTGATGTTTGTGTCATCTTTTTGAGCATCAATGTCATCTTTCTCTACCTCGAAAAGGAAAAGAATGGTGGTGTCATAGACATAGTTTATAATTTTTCCCTTACCCCTAGAAGAAGACTCTCCTTTTTAATAGTTGGGTAATTGATTGGTAAATGTAGTGTGATCATTGTTTGTCTGATGCCCTTCAACAAACACCTTCTTGGCTTTGATCAAGTCTTGTATTAGGTGTTTTAGTTGCATACAGTTGTTTGTCTTATGCCTTTTATTCTTATAGAAATTACAATAATTTGCATCGTTCCACCATGATGGTTTTACCTTTGGCTCCAAATTTTGAGCTTCTGGTAAAGTAATAAGTCTGTTTGCAATTATTTCTCTCATTGTTGATTCCAATGTTTGTCCTAATGGGGTGAATTTTTGTCGATTGGGTTGTCTTTGGTATGATGGTCAGCATTCTCTATTGTTGGTGTTATTGTTTTGAATAGTGCCCTAAGTGTTGTTTTGGTTTTCATTTTGATTTGCTTTGGTAGTTGATGCTGTCAAACTAAATACTGGTTTTACATTGTCAGTTGTAGGTTCGTTGCCTCCAGTATTTCTATTTTTCTACCAAAATTTTGGCTTGTCGTTGTTTCCATAGTGATTTGCGTTGTTGGATGTTTCACTATAGTGCTTAATCACTCCTCGTTTGACTAGGGATTGTTCAATTTTGAGCCTGTTCTCAATTACTTTTTTGAATGTTGGGGGACATTGCAATTCAAGTCTATAACTCATCTGATCATTTAAGTTGTCTATAAATAATTCAATCTTCTTCTCTTTAGGTATAGATCAAGGATATCTAGTGAACAACTTTATCCATCATTGTAAGAATGATAAGAATGTCTCAACATTTTTTTTATTTCAGATTATAGAGATCCTTTATGTTTACGTCATGTGTTATGTTGAAGGAGAAGTGAGAAATGAATTTTTTGACCAATTCTTTGAAGGATCTAATCTTTGGTTGTAATTTTAAGAACCATTCCATACAATGGGCCCCCAAACTCCTAGGAAATAATCTCATGAGGTATGTATCCTCTTGTGCAAATTTGAGGCTCATTGTTCTAAATTCCCATACATGGTTAATCGGGTCTGATTTTCCATTGTATTTTTCATATTTAGGAAACTCACAATGCCTTGGAAAGGGTATCATATCCACACATGGATGAAATGGGTAAGGACAAATGTGCTTTAATAAATATGTTTTTGTGGTTCCTATTTGCATGTTTTGAACTTGTTGTTGTAGGGTTTTCATTTGAACTGTCAAGGAAACCACTTGATCCATATCCTAGGTGTGGTTTGGTTCCATCTCATAGGTTCTAGGTGTTTCCTTTAACCGATTGATGTCAAAATCTTTTAGAAGTTTGGCACCTAATTCTGCTAACATCAAGAGGTATTTCTCCATGTCTTGTTCTAAGACCTTTTCCATAAATTTATGAAAATTTGGGTCTTGTTGGGCATGTTGTATATCTTTTGGTGTTAGTTCATTGTTCTCATTTTGTTGGTATCAGAAAAAAGAGTTTTCTTCAGTCATGTTTAAATTTTTAGTTTCTTTCTCTCTGAGTTTTTTCCTTTGCAACCTTGTTAATATTGACACACAATTTTTTTTTTCCCCCTAAAATTAGATCTTCTATGTGGTGTTAGTGTCAATTTGAAGAAGCCCAATAGAATTATGTATTCTATTCAATGACAAGGCTAAGTTAAAATTCCTGATTACTGAGTTTTTGTTTCATGATGGTAGGATGTCAAAATCATGATGAGGAAACTTGGCTCACTAATCTAGGTTTTGTTTTGATAATTGGACACTTTGTATTTTGCAAGATCTGGTGTTTTGTGTGAAAACAATTTAACTTGTAAGAACCTACTTTGTTTCAGTTTTTTTTTTTAGGACACTGCCTGATCTGTAAAATATTTTTGACTGGTAAAATCCTATGTTTCTGATGTCAATATGTCTGATAGTTATTTTGGAAGATTGCCTATTTTTTTGTTTTGTGGAAGTGCTAATACAGAGGGCATAAGCGCTAAAATAGAACACATACGCGCTAGAATTTTTGGTAAACGCGCTGTAAAATAGTGTAGAAGCACTAAAAGACTGGCACATTGGTAATGTTTGATAATGATAGAGCATTGTAAAATTAATCAAAAGCACTAAAAAAAACACCATAAGCGCTATGTTTTGCTGTTGAAGTGCTAAAATATGGATTAGAAGCACGAGAACGGTGCATACACTAGAATTTTCTTATAGTTTGGTTTGTTGTTGACAGAAGCACTGTAAGATTGTTTAGAAGCATTAAAATAGAGGGTTTAAGCGCTATAATTTTCTTTGGAAGCGCTAAAATAGAGTTCAAATGTGCTATAGTTTGTCTCAGAAGCGCTACAATTTCTGTTTAATGCCAAGCAGGGGGTGGCAATATGGGTCTCTTAGCTGCTATGTCTGCTTTCTCTTCTTCTTTGTCCAAGACTATGGAAGCTGTGAGGAATTGATGGGGTGTTTTGTTCTTTTCAAAAATAAATGTTCTCAAACTACTAATGATGTCAGTTTGAGTTCCTTCAATGTGCACGTTACCAGGCTAAAATATTGGTGTGGTTAGCGGGTTGGTTGTTGAATAGGAGTTGTAGGTCACCAAATGGTCATAAGGTATGTTGAATGATGGTTTCAATACCTTATTGCAATCTTATTTATTACCTATTCCCAGGTAGGAGGTAGTAACATGGGTCTTCCTACTGCTATGTTTGTCTATTCTTCTTCTGTGTTTAGAATGATGGATGCTATAAGAAACTGATGGGGTGTTTTGTTTTCCTCAAAAATAAATTCCCATAAGGTACTGACAATGTTGGTTTGGCCGTTCTCAAGATGTATAAGGCCTAGTTGTTGAATGGGAGGTGTAGGTCTCCAAATGGTCATAAGGTGGTAACTCCTTGATTTTGGATGTCAACCTAAGGTTTCCAAATATTTTTCTATCATAAGAACTGATCAGGTTTGGTGGAGTATTCTATAGCGGGTTGTGGAATGGAGGATTCACGAATATGTTGACTATGGTTAGATTCCTATGAAAGAGCGCTTCTCTAAATATAGGCTTGTGAATTCAAAGGTTCTACAACATATTCATCAGTGTAACCCCTATCAAAATCATGAAACCTATGGAGGAAAGTTCTATGATGAAGCAAAGTCTTCCTATTTTGATACAAGATATGTCGACTTTGCAAAAGATGTATATAACTAAGTGGTGTCATGGGTTTTCTAATTCTCTCGGCAAGAGATTTCTGACAAACTTAGTGGTTTTCCAATCTCTAATCATATGTTCTTAGTTTTTATTTTGTTTGATTTGTTTGTATTTTTCAGGATGATCTTTTATCTGAATTTTAATGACTTTCGAATACACAACACTCAAATGAAGATAGTTTTTTTAAAGATTTTGCAATCTAAACAGATAGTGTATGTTCAAAAGAACAACACATGGTCCTATTTTCACTGGTTTGATAACAATAAAGCACTTCAGACAAACTCACTCTTAATAGTCAAAAGGTCATCGTTATACTCAACAACCCACATCTTAAAATTGTGTCGACTCACACAACTGTGTCACCCCCTAGAGGGCGCGCGTGTTTTTGTCTTTTCTAGGCATGTACTCAAGGTTATATTTCTTGATCCCCTGAGCAAACGGTCCATAGAAATTATATGGTGAGTGTCTTGGGGGCAGATTCTTCCCTCCCCTTGCACTGTGAGTATTATAATGTATGGTTACTGACTCAGCTAGATACTACACTAGGTTCTTAGAAAGGGTTTCCGTTCAAAGCGAAAATAATAAACTCCCTCAGGAGACCTCCCAACCTTTAGAACAAAGGTTTTAAGGATGGTTATCTTGCACACCTCTGGAAAATGTGGGTTTCCCCAAATTGGCTTTAAATTTTATAGTGGGGTGGAAAAACTTGGCTTTGGTTTGTAGCCACTTAGGTCATTCCCGTAGGGTAAGTACTTTTTCCCACTACAACAGACCTTCTAAAGGATGTAATAAAACTTGAAGAGTGCATAAAATAGACGAGTCTAGCTTTTTAGATCACCTAGTTAAGGGGAGAGTATATGCCTATCAACCATACAAACACATAAATCACTTGTTCAATTTTAGAGCCCAAACGAAAATTTTCTAATCTATGTGAAGATGTTGCTTCACAAAAAGACATGGTGTTCATTTTTAAATCCCAAATTGAAAAGTATGGTGACTACCCTAGATTGGTAAAATTTTAATCCAAATGAAAATGTGACTATTCTAGGATTGATTCATTTTAAACCAATTGAAGAAGTGTCTATCCTAGATTGATTCTTTTTAATCCAATTGAAGAAATGAAATTTACTGGTCGTGGATGCATTGGATCCAGAAAATGAATTACACAGAAGTGTTATGACAGTGCTCAAAAGCACTATAGAAATAACCAGACGTGCTATAGAAATACCCCAAAGCGCTATAGGATTTTAGAAATACACTAAAATAGATGTTGGATGTTACTATTGGCCTGTGCTGGATTGTAGGACTAAAGCGCTAAAATAGTCCTTTAAAGCGCTATACTTTTTCTCGGAAGCACTCTAACAGAGTTTGAATGCACTATAATTTTTCTCAGAAGCACTATAGAATCTTCCAATCGTGCTAAAACAGATTACGCTAGATTCCTATATGAAAAATTTCCAAGAAACTTGTTAAAAACATGGGGTACGACCCCACGGTGGGCGCCAGAATGTAAGTGGTGAAAAAGTAAAAAGTAAAAGAACAACTAAAACACTTCTTAATAAGACATTAGATCAATATTAACATGAATTAAACTAATTTAAAACACTGAAAAGCCTGAAGATGTCTCATTGTCTCCTATCTCCAAAGATTTATCGAATTACAAAAACTCTTAGATTTTTAAGCACTGTAACTGTTTAAAATGCCTATCTAGAGAACAAAATGGATGCTAAATGCAATGATGTGATGATTTCTAATGATTTCTAAATGATACGATGCTACTGTAAACTATCCTGATATGAAACTTGCTAAATGGAAGCTATAGTAAAAACTAATGATGCTGCCATGATATGAAGTCTAATAATGTCATGATACTATGATGATACTAAAATGATAATGCTAATGCTTATGATTGCTTGGTTGTATTCCTGCAGAGTAAGTTTTCATGAATTGGGATTTCTTAGATCATTTTCGTGCTTCAGAAGGCCGTATATATAGATTTTTGGCAATAGTTTTGCACAGGGGTAACACAACAGAGGCTAAGATTAAATCTGGAGATTTGAACGGTAAGAGATGAGAAGGTGGAGCTGATCATGGAGGATTGTTCCTCCCCATGAAAACACCACGCAAGATGAGAGGAAATATTTGAGGCAGAAGATTGAAAGGATTGTCTTCAGGTTTGTCCCCGAGGATTTTCTCGTGAATGCCAATTGCATTAATTAGATTTGAAAAATCTAATTTTATTGGTGAGTGAATAAAGGGATTTGATTTATGCTTTTATTTAAATATTTTTGGTTTATTTAAATTAGCTAAAAGAAAGATAAATAATTTAATAAAACAAACTATAGAAGTGTATTTAATTAAAATAGAAGGAATATGATAATTTAAATTGAAGATTTTAGGATATCTTTATCTAATTAAGAAGAAATGTGATGAGATAATTAAATAATACCAACTATTGAAGTTGCATGTTTAATTTTAAGATAGAATTGATGGATAAAGTATAGAAGAAATAATAATAATAATAATTAAATAAAACAAAGTATTTAATTTTGTTTATTTAATTAAGAGGAAATAATGTGATAAAATAGAAGAATTAATAGTGAACTTAATATAAATAAATATTTCTATTTATTTACTAAGTAGATGAATTTAAGATTAATTAATCAAATAAATCATATTTAATTAATTAGATTCTCCATACCATTTTTAGGTGTCTACAATTTAGATCATGGGTGTTAGGATAGATCTTCGAGAGGTGTTATAATCAAGGCTTAAATTTGAATCAAAGGGGTTAATTAACTCCAATTAACCACAGTTAATTAAAACCACCCTAGATAAATGTGAAAGTGCTTTACAACACTTTACAACACTTAAATAAGGTACAACTTTAAATACATTTACTAAGAAGGGGCCCATTAAGCTTAAATAAGTAAATAAATCCTAGAAAAGTGTGAAAGTGTGTTACAACACTTCACAACACCTTTGTAAAGGACCAATTTAGACATGTTTTAATCAAATTAAGGCCTTAGAATGATGTGAATGGGTAGAACACATTACAACACCACTCCAAGATGTAGTTAAGTCCATTTTATGTCAATTATGCAAATTGAGTGTGAAAAAGGATTACTTTTTTTGACAATACAATTTTATTAAAAAAGTGACCAAGATCAATGTGAATGTGTTACAACACATTACAACATTAAATCTAGGTAAAACTAAGTTAATTCGATGAAAATTGTTCCCATATTAAGGAAGGGAAAGGGATACTTTTTTCATTACTACAATAAGATGCCAATAACAATTAAAAACTAACCCTAGCTGTTATAAAAACTATGAGGGGATTTTTGGGAGCTTAAAATGATGTGTGCCTTGCTGGAAGAAGCCTATTTTTAGGGCATAAAAGACTCATTCACCTTTAGTGGTGAATGAGTCCCTGTTAGGGTTTTTGAAACTGAGATCTGGGTTATTTTCCTTGATCTTTGTACTCTCAAATCCTCAGTTGTTACTCCCAAAAACCTGTAACAAATTCTATAGCTTCCTGTCTTTATTCTAGCACTATAAATGGCAACCTTGCAACTTGACAACTTTGACAATTTTGCTCTAAAATTCTTCTCCACTTGATCTTAAGCCTATAAATCTTCAAACACACATTCAAGAGGAGAAAAACTTGTTGATTATTAGTGAATAGGGGTTTTCCTTGGTCAAATGCCTTTTAGGTAATTAAACCAAATGATGAGATAATGGAATTGAAGCATGAAATAGGAAATATGTGTATACACAAAAAATGGTTTGGATAATGTAATTAATTAAATACAAATTATTTGATTAATTGACTCCCTTCTATTTTCATCTACTTATAAATAAATAAAAATATTTATTTTTATAATTCACATTTAAATCTTCTATCTTTATCATATTATTTAATCTTAATTAAATAAACAAATCACATACTTTTTTTTATTTAATTATTATTATCCAATTCTTCTATAATTATATATTTATTTTATCTTAATCACACCATCCCATCTTAATTAAATAAACAAATTCAAATACCTTGTTTTATTTAATTATCTATTTTCTTTCATCTAAATTAAATAAACAAGTTCACATACTTTTTTTTATTTAATTACCACATTTCTTGCATGTTTATTTAATAAACAAATTTCTATAGTTTATTTTATTAAAAATTAAATATCCTCTTTTGCTAATTTGAATAAATCAAAATATTCAAATAAAAACATATTTCTAGAGTTATTTCCTCTTTTCACTCATTATATCAACCTACCAAATTAGATATTTTATATCTAATTAATTCAAGTCAGCCTTCACGGACAAATTTGGAGACAATTTGGAGACAAATTATAGGAAAACTTCTTCATCTTTTTCAATTGATCATTCCTATCCTCTGGCTGAATATTTTTGTGGGGATGAAAAATCTCCATAATCTTCTCAGGCTTCTTCATATTTCACCATTGAATCCTTCAAATCAAATATAGACCCTTACTTGCTGCCACATCACAAATATGTTGTCAGGAATCTATAAATACAACTTCTTTCTACAGGAAAAGGATCCCAACTTTGTGCAATCTTACTCTACAGAAATAGCATTAGAGAATTAAGCATTTGAGCAATTAGGCAATAGTAATCAACAAATCATTTTAGATATAGCAATCATGGATTTTCATTTAGCTACATCTTAGTTTACAATAGTTTGTTTTATCATTATTATGTCAATTTCACCTACAGTATCATCACCATATCATTTAGCAATCATTACATATGATTAGTTTCCTACATTTAACAACATCTCATTCTCTAGATTGTCATTTTAATAGTCATAGTGCTTAACAATCTGAGAGCCAGAGTGATTTAATAAATCTTTGGAGATAGAGAGCAATAGGATCCTTTAAAGAGATTTCCTGCTTTAATTAGATTAATTGTTTGTTTAAATCTCTTGATATAATGTCTTATTATGTGTGTTTGTCATTCATTTATGCATATTTTACTCACACATAAATTGATGCTCACTGTGAGGCTAAAAACTCCAATTTTAACATGTTTTTTATGAAAAGTGTGCTCGCAGGTTTCTGACGTGTTTTGTTTTAGCACGATTGAGAGTTTTTATGGCACATACGACAAGTCTTTTAGCTCATCCAATCACTGTTACAACGTATCCAGGCATTGTTCTACCGCATCCAAAGCATCTTTCAATGCATCCAGAGCCTTCTTTTGGCACATCTGACACATCTTTTAGTGCATCCGAATGATCTTCTAGCGCATACATTGGATACTTCTTTTAGCGCATACGA
>VDFB02162557.1:0-108367 GCA_007258455.2 Sequoia sempervirens | reverse complement strand
AAGGAATTAGGGTCATACCTGTGCAATCTCTCCAAGAATAGATTGAAATTCTTATGGCTCAATATACTCTAGATCTTCTTCTTTCTTCAAATGTCACCACAAGAGTGTGGCTTGATTCGACTCTTGTCGCCACCCATTGCAACCACCACAAAATTCACAAGACCCTTGCAAAAACAACTCAACTGAAGACCAGAGAGTTGAAAACTGCCCACAAAGCGTGCAAACTAAAGGCATGCACAAGGCAATGAATGTCTCAACACCTCATCCCATGCCATCATTCCTTAATAAACTTTGGGTGGCTTGAATTAGTGTGTTGTTTTTTCTTTCTTTCTTTTTATTTCCTATTGGGGGTTAGTTTATTTTAGGTTGTTTTGTTGTTGGGTGTTGATGGTGGTCTTTTGTCTTACTTTTAGTTTATCACCCGCTCATTTGTGTTTTTTGGTTGTTGGGTTGCTATTGGTGGTCATTTGAATATTCTCTTTGGTAGCATTTTGTATCCTCAGTTGTAAAGGGTTTCAGGTCCCTTCAAAACCTAATTTTCCCTTTAATCAGAACATATCAATTAACACATTTTATAGTTCCTTAAAGCACTTCTCATTAATCATATCTATATCATGAACTAAATTAAAGAACTAGTTTAAGTAGGAAACATAGTAAATTTTATTGGAAAGAAGGGATCATTTAGATTAGTTTTCTATTTTTTAGTTATTACTTGGTTTCTACTATTGTTTAGTTCTAGCAATAGTAGTTTTTTTTTTATACATTTACTAGAAATAAATGTTAGTAAACAAAATAAATTTTCTTACATTAAGTCAAGTAGATTAATTTTCTTGCATTTTGAGAGGCAATTTTTACTACTTCGATGATTTTTACAATTCATAGCCTAAAAGGAGCAGAGTGAAGGTTGTATTACCTAGGTTGATAATGGAGGAAACTAGTTGAAACTTTGATTCTCTTTTTAAGGATTTTGCATAGTATTTTCTAGGGGTATTGACAAGGTTATTAGATGATCCAAATTTGATTGGAATCCAACATAGTCTTGGAGGAAGTATTACTTATAAAATTATATTCTAGAGGATTCATTGCTGGAATTTTCTTCCCACACTGGGTTTCTCTAGGTCAAAAAGTTGTGTCATAGTTTCTTGACGCTTTTTGCGAATGTTCTTTCTTGCTTTATGTTATTTCAAAATTATTTGCAACATTATTTTATCTTATATTTAAATTTTTACTATTATATAATGGTTTCTACATGTACCTGAGCATGTGAGGAGTTGTAGGTTTGTGTAAAGGTTGCTAGGGTGGTTTCTTAGTATGTGGGTAAGGAAATTCCATCCTTTCTACTATTATTTATGTTTCATATTGGATTTTAAGGATTGGTTTAGAAAAATGTTAGGACTATACATTGTTGATTAGGAGTGGTGTGGAATATCTACCCTTGTTTATGGATCACAAAATATTAGCTCCAAATAGACTCATAAATGTCAAAAATGTTGTTAAAAATATATTTGTTTATTTTCTAATTAAATTTAGATGCTTGAATAAAGCGTAAACACTCTACAAAATTTAATCAAAATGTTACAGGTTATTAGTTTTAATAATTTGAATATGAATATTTGAGCTTTATGCTTAGTTTGTCTTTTCAACATTATGAAAAGAAGGCAAATAATATAATTAAAGCTATCCTTTTGTATTTCAAAATGTAATTAAGTTACAAGTAGGGACAACAAATGGAATAGTAATAAGGGTGCTCAAAGAGACTACCACAAATTGGAAATTCCTATAATAGGCATGGCTATGCTTTAAGACACATATGCCAAGAAAAAAAGTATCAAGTGGGGTATAGAGTATATTAGCAGGTGGAAGATAAGGTTCTTAACAAGATGGGGAATCAAGATATGATGATAAATAATGAGTAGAAATCATGTAGAGCCTTAGACAACCATAAGTGATGCAACAACACCTAGAACATAGATGCCACCATTTTGTAAATTCTTTGAAAGAAAGTAATGATGTTAAGATAAGGGTTCTCAATGCTCCTACAAATGGTCAAGGTTAAATAACAAGTATATACTATGAGAAACAAGTTAAAAATGATGAAAAGATTCTATAAATAAATAATTTTGATTAACGAGAGGAGGTATCCCCTTCCTAGTGGTGTAGCATACCTAGGATGGAGAGATATTAGGTGGATAGAATGGTTAAAAAGTCCAAGGAACTTGAAACAAACAAGCACACACATAGAACAAAGTATAATAGATCTCTAGAGAACTAAAAACACACAAATAAATACAATTTCCTAAGCTAAACATGGAGCTTAACCACTCATATATAATGTAAGAAATAACTACCAAGAATTCTATCAATCTAACAAATTAATTCTACCACCAAATAATGTACAAATAAAAAGAAACAAATCCAACATGGAAATTAGGTTCTTGCAAGGTTGGAGAAAATTTTGTAAAAGAAATGAAGTTGATTTCCTTAGGCCTTTGAATGCCCCAAATTTTCTCTCCCTCTTGCATCCAATCATCCAACCGATCCTAAGTGCAATAGGATGTGGTGTATAATAAATTTAGGTTGATCAAAGACTTGCTAGAGTTTGTAGAGGATGAAAATACAAATTAACAAAATTTCCTTAAAAATAGAAGTGATGATCCTTGAAAATGGTTGTAAGATGTGTTTAAGGTTGGGTTCGAAGGTAGATGAGTTACCAACATCTTAGGAATGAGAATGGATGTTACAAGAGAAGAAAATTTGAGAATAGTTAGCCATGGTATTTAAACATCTTTGTATTCCCACATTAGGTGAAACCACCACTTGTAGTAGACATGTAACTTTGAAAACATCATAGTAGTCACTAAACTACAAAATCAAAATTGAAACTACTAGGCTGGTCATGAAAGTCATCATGGAGGTTCTTAAAATTTTGTGGTGGTTTTTCCAAATTAGGAAAAAATTAATACATTTCAAAGAGGACAAGGTTAGATGTCAACATAGTAAGGAAAATGAGTCATAAAGATATACTGATGAAGGTCAAGAAAGTGGTGTATGGGAAAAAGAAACTAAAGGAGTTATACAACTAATGGTTCTTCTTAAAATCTTGTTTGTCTCCAACTATTTCATTTTTTTTTTTAAATGATACAAAATAATATACAAAAAGAATAAGAGACAAGTAACATCAAGGGCTCCAAAATATAGACCTAAATTATTACTTACCTTTAACCCACCTTTATATATTTCATCATGGTTCCTTACTTTTCCCTTTTCATGTGGGCGCCCCCTACTAATCTTTATCTTTTTTGTTCCTGTCCTCTATTATTTTTTACTTTCTGTGCATCTTTATATCAATTTATTTCCATTCTTAAGTTTGTATTTTTATTTATTATTTATATTTTAGAATGTTCTTTAACCTTTTAAATTTTCTTGCTACTTGTTCTCCCTCTCTTAGGTTCCTTTTAATGTGGAGTTTAAAACTTTAATCACCCTTGTACTTCCTTATTTATTCCTTCCTTGTTTGATCACGAGGGAAACTTGCTTGCCATATTATTAGTTTAGTTATTTTTTAATGTTTTAAACATTTTATCTCTTTTATTTTTCAATAATATTCATGAAATGTGATTATGAAGATTTTCATTCTCACAATAAATATGTTTTATTTGTTAATTATATCAAATCAAATCACCTTTTTAAAGGAGAATATTTTTTTTTACATGTGATGTTATTTAGATTAATTAATTAATGCAGTCAATAAACATAATTATTCTAAATATAAAAGATGAGGAGACACGTTATAATAATTAAACGCACAAAAATAGTATAATTAATTGTGGGAGCTATGATGTATGATTTAGCTTAATGTAGTGTAGATTCCATCCACCTAGACATAAAAAATAGATGTCCTAGCTATATGTATTATCTAGACTTTTATATAGACTTGGAATTTTTTATGTGTCAAATACATGACTCTATATTGATCTCGTCCTACATAGATTTGATCTCTATCACACTATCATGATCTTTCATATTTTGTCCTTTTAGTGCACATTTCAAAATTTTAATCATCCTTGTACTTCCTTATTTATTCCTTCCTCATTTGATCTCGAGGGAAACTCACTTGTCATATTATGAGTTTAGTTTTTTTTAATGTTTTTAACATTTTTTATTTTTTTTCAATAATAATCATGAAATGTAATTATGAATATTTTCAGTCTCACAATAAATATGTTTTATTTTTTAATTATATCAAATCAAATCACTTTTTTTAAGGAGAATATTTTTTTTAGATATGCTATTATTTAGATTACTCTAAATATAGAAGATGAGAAGACACATTATAATAATTAAATGTACAAAAATAGCATATAATTATTCTAAATATAGAAGATGAGGAGACACATTATAATAATTAATTGTACAAAAATAGCATAATTTTAGCAATCAATGAATATAATTATTCTAAATATAGAAGATGAGGAGACGTATTAGAATAATTAAATGTACAAAAATAGCATGATTATTTGTGGGAGCTATGATGTATGATTTAGCTTATTATAGTGTAGATTTCACCCACCTAGGCATTAGAAATAGATGTCCTAGCTATACTTGTTATCTAGAATTTTAAACTTTGGAATTTTTTATTTGTCAAATCTATGGCTCTAGATTGATCTCATCCCACATAGATTTTATCTCTATCACACTATCATGATCTTCCACATTGTGTCATTTTTCTATATAGAGAAAATATGTGCAATGTGTAGCTTGTGTCTTATGAGTAAAGATAACATGAATACAATATAGATTAACTATTTACAAACATGAGAAAGAGAGGGGGTAGAGATTAGGGTTATAAAACCATACTTATTTAGAAAATGTTAATGCAATAGCATATGTTTCCATGTCATGTGATAATGATCCATCTAGACATGGTAATGATTCTATATATTAGTATATTCAACTATTTGTGAAAAATCAATAAAGGAGTGTTAGGAACGAGATACACCTATCTCATGGATTACATCCACTGTATGGAAGAAGTTAGAGTAGACACAAAAAATTACATGAAATATAATTGTAAGATAAGTATAGAGCATATTCATCATGTAAAGTAAATCATTGTCATAAATACATCATCTAACAAATAAACAAATGAGGCATCACAAAAGATAAGTGTGGTAATAATATGGGATGGGTATAATCATGAAGGTAAATGAATTTTCTCCCATTGAATAAGAAGAGTGAGTTGACCCTAATGGCTAGATAGTATTGTGTAAGTACATATAACACTAGAAAAGGCATATGCCCCCAATGTGGTACCATGAAAATGTACAAGAAATGGTATAGTGAAGGAATGAGGTATCCTAGTTGTATCATATTTGTAGGTATAAAATCAAGCATGTAGGGACAAAATTACACAAGAGAAATAATAATGCCTTATAATATAAAAAGATAAACTATAATGATAACAATATACAATAGGAAGGCATGATGCTCTCAATCACGTAGGATAGATGTAGGAGAAATAAATGGCAATTGAAATATAATAAAGAATGGTCTCCCCCAATGTAATAGGTAAATATGACAAAATCATAATATGGAAACATAAGATTACATAATAAGAACAAGATCTAGCTAGGTATAAGATATGGGCATGAGAAGAAACATAAGAAAGACAACATAAACATATGATCAAATGTAAGTATCATCAACATGTGATGATGATAATAAGGTATGAAAGATAGGAGCATATACAATTAATCATGGGGCATAAAAGTAAATAAAGATCATGGTAGAGATAAGCATAAGGATGCATATAAGAGTAGGAAGCAATGAGGGAAATGAAAAATTGATGTGGTAGGCATGGAAGATCATATAAATAAGCAAGGGAGATATAAAATATAATAAGAGAAACCATGTCAATAAAGAAGGAAGGAAAATGCCCCTCAAGTTAGGGGAAGGTAAAGTATGCAATAAGATATGTGAATGCATAAGAAAATACCAAAGTGAAAATACGTTATTCTATGAGGAAGATCATGAATTGACAAACAAATATACAAAGATAATCATCATTCTCATCTCAAAATGTGTCATTATAATGTCAATTGAATCTTACACTTTCTTCTTCTATCACATGTGTGTATTTATTATAGTCCTTTATAAATACATTAGTATCTAGTTTAAAATTGAGTGTTTTCTTTTTTATTTCTTGTTTAACTTCAATATGGGGGTTTCTTATAGTGAACAAGACCAATCTCTTGATTTCCATTTTATTTTGTATGATTATGGGATCATGACAATGCTCAATTTGTATCCTACATTTTGTTAGGAAAAGTGTCTCAACCTTGAAATTTCATGTTTAATATATATTCTTCATGATAAGTGGGCCTAATAGGCCCTGTAATTAGAGCTGAAGGATCTACCCATAGGTGGTTTTTGGGAGTGCAATGCCATTGAATTTTTTTGGCCTTTTTTACTCATTTTGGGTGTTTTTCGTATTACTTTCCTGGACCATGGCTTTGGTGCCCATGGTATTGTAAATCTACCTTTTTGATGTGCCTATTATATTTATACATGCATTAGGAGTTGATATAGTTTTATAATTATTTTTATGCTTCTATAATTGCTCCAAATCTCTTGTTGGTGATTTTCCCACACATAAATCATTGTGTTATGGTATATTACTTTTTGGGTACCTAAGTGAGATCTCAATTTAGAGAGAAAGTTACTTGCAAAGGAAACAATGATATGACACTAGAGAATGAGCCACATTGTTGATAAGGGTCTAAGGATCCTAAAATGTAAAAATCTTGTGGAGAGAATGAATGATTTTACTCTTGAATTTAATATTTTGGATATTGTGTATATGAAAAATAAAATCTTACAAATATTTAAGGTGTTAGATTTAATTATTAATATGTATTTGGTTTTATTAACATTCCTTCAAGTTCTAAATATTTGTGTTATGTATCTTTAATTTATTATTATTCTAGGACATGGGTGTATTTTCTCAACAATAAATTTGAATTATTTTGTCAATTTAAGGAGTTTAAGGCTCTTTTAGATAATAGGTTGCTAGAAATATTGAGCTTTTCAAGACTAAAAATGGAGGTGAGTTTTATTTTGTATATATATATGGATTATGTAGAGAGTGTGGGATTAAGAGACAAAAGACAGCTCCATGCACCCCTCAACGAAATGGATTTGCATAAATAATGAATAGGGTGTTAATGGAGAGATTTAAGAGTATTTTTAGTGTAGAGCTTAGATTTTTTTTTGATAAAAAAATATTTCTATGGCTTGTTATCCTGTTAAAATATCAAATCTCATTGATAATACTACTATGGACATATATAGATGAGAAAACATACCTCATTACAACATATATTTTTTGGAAGACATATGCACATGTACCTAGGGAGAAGTGGTAAAAGTTGGATAATAAGGTAGTGAAACATATCTTCTTAGGCTATGGTGTCTGTATGAAAGAGTAAAATATTTGCAACCTTATGACTGAGAGAATTATGTGTAATAGGAGTGTTATTTCAAGAGACATTAAGCCTTGTTTTGTAATGTTGCAGCTAAAATAGGATGAAAAGAAATATATGGTTTAACTAACCCCAAGGACTAAGGTTTAATTTAATATCATGAAGGACTTGAAGATGAGGAGAGCTTGGATAGTTTATAATATGGGCTAGAAACACCACCTTAGCTCTTGAGGAGGTCCACTTGATAGAGAAAATAACTAAACATATATACTCCTCTTGATTGGAGATGTATTTTTGCATTTATTACTAATACTAATGAGCATACAAATTTTAAGGAGTTGATGAATATAAATGATTCATAGTCTTGTAAAGTGGTTGTGGATGAGGAGGTATCTACATAAAAAAATAATGATGCATTGGACTTGGTATAGTTACGCAAGGGATGAAAACCTATTTGTTGTAAATGGGTTTTAAAGTTGAAGTTTTCAATGCAAGGTGGTTGTATAATTATATTCCTAGATTGAGGGGATAAATTTTGGTGAAAATTTTCCCTAGTTTCTAAGTTGACATCAATTAGGTTATTATTATCTATAGCAATAGATTTTAATTTAGAGATAGAACAAATGGATAAAAAATGACATTTTTGCATTGTGATGTAGAGGAGGAGATCTATATAACACAACTAGAGAACTTATTGGATAAGCTAAAGGGATATTGATTTTTGGATTAAAGAGGTCTTTGTATGGTATCAAATAGTCTCCTATAATGTGATACTAGAAGTTTGAATTTTTTTAAATATCAATATTTCTAAGATCTAAATCAAATAACTATGTTTATTATAAATAGGATGGTGATATTTTTGTATTATCATGTTATACATAGATTTTATGTTGATTTTTGGTAATAGTAATAATGTGCTTAGGGATATGAAGTTTCAATATTTAACATAATTTGAGATGGACTTGGGGGCTACCACGTTTATCTTAGGAATGGAAATGAAAAGAGATGGAGTGTGAATAATTTTTTTGTTGGTACAAAGTAAGTATGTGAACTCTATATTGAAATATTTTGTCATTGCATGTAGGTATATTTTATCTATTATTGGTGATACTCTTGTAAAGGATTGGACTTTGCAAGTTTATTGTAACCATTGATCACTAAATAATACATTAAGTTGCTTTAGGATGTGTAATTTTTCTTTGAAAATGATTTCAACCACAAATAATTATGTTATGGTATATTTATTTTTGATTACCTAAGTGAGCTCTCACTTTAGAAATCAATTTAACAATAGAGGAAACAATTGTCACACTAGAGAATATTTCATAAAGGTGAGAAGGATCTAAGGACCCTAAAAAATAAAAATCTTATTGAGATAATAAATTATTATACTCTTGAATTTGATTCTTGTGGATATTATGTATATGGAAAATAAAATTGTAGAAATACTTTGGGGTGTTGGGATTTAATTTATTAATATGTGTTTGGTTATATTGTAGACACCTAAAATTTGCCACTTTCATTTGGTCAATTTACTGCTATTTCAACCAATTTCATATCATCTATATTAATTCAATAATACACTATTCTTTAATTAATATTCTATTATCTCAACTTTCATCCTAATCTATTTCTTTTATTATCCCTAAATTCTAGCCTAAATTAAGTAATTACATTTAATTATTTACCCCCATCCCTTATACCCTTTCCTCCAAATAAGAATTAAATCTAATTATTTAATTCCTATTTCCTCTCACCTCATGCCCTATCCTCCAAATCTCCCACTTGCACTAATCCTAATTCTAATCCCCATCTAACCTACCCACTAAGCATTTGCACACACTTAATCCTTGATTAAGTGGGTCAACCCTCCCCATCACATCAACCACATGTGACCCTTGTACTTGTGACATGGCCATGGTACCATGTCATATGGGCCTTGTCCCCTCAAGGGTAAAATCCCCTCTCAATCCCTCTCATTGTTTTGCTTGGCATGATCTTGTGGCTTGAGATATCACCTCTCATTCAACCTTGATCTCCATCACGAAATCCTAGTTGTCCATCCATTTTCATCAAAATCTATATATCCAAACCTTTTTATCAAGGATCTCACTCATTTATCATTTGAGCATCATTATGTTGCCAAAATTTCTATTGAGAACACATCAAAATCGATAATCATGGGAAGATCTACTCAACGAAAGGCTCATTATATCAGTTTGAGATTTTTTATCCTTATCCAAGTGTTGTTTTATTCTTTTTGTTGTTTGGTTTTATTACAATTTCCATTCACTTGACATAAATTTTACTACAAACATCCTGGCATGTTCAGTGTGACCCACATCATGGGTTTTCCAATAAAGTTTTGACGTTTACTTGGTAAGATCCACTTGCATATTCAACATAGAGGTGATTGTGCTCTAGAAGGGTGGTTTTTCTCTATAAACGAGTGATTCTACTCTTGTAGAGGTGGTTGCACTTCGTCCTTCCAACACCTAGATGATTGTTTCAAAGATTAGGTTGAACCTATCTCCATAGAGGTGATCTACTCCAAACGGGAAAACCTGCTTACATAGAGGTGATTATGACCAGATCCACACCAAAAGGGTGAATCTATTTACACAAGGGTGGTCCCACTCTTGGGTGGATTTGCACCATATAGGAAGATTTGCACTTGATAGGTTATTTTTCCTTACACAAGGGTAATTTTGCTCTTGATCAACTCTACTACATAAGGGAAGACCTGCTATATTTTTCCTTTACATAGGTGGATTCGCTCTAGGGTGATCCTGCTCTACATAGGCCGATCCACTCCTTGGGTGATCCTGATCTACAAAGCCAGATACACCACTACTTGGAAAGATCCATTATCACTTGGGTGGATACACTCTATTCTTAGGCGACTACACACTTGGGTGAATCTATTACTTCTTGGGAAATTCTGCTATGCTCTTGGGAAATTTTTCTATGTACATTCACTTTATTTTGATCAATTTTAGAATCTAATCATATTCTTGTGCATCTTGATATCATTTTCCAAGATCAAAAATCATAAACTACTAACATATCTTCTATAGGTTTATGGTCAAAGAATATTTGTATCACTAATCTAGGTACACTTCAATTTATTAAGGGTCAATTAACCTTGTGTGCTTTTTTGGGGATTATTCATTGGTGTATGATCTCCCCTTGCATCATTCAATGAGCCAGGGGATCAGAAACCATGAAGTAATCTAAGTCTCTTGGTCTATCCCAAGAGTGTTAATTTTTTCATATTCTCTCTCCACGAGCTTCGTGTGATCCTGGAGATCGTGTGATCCTGGAGATAAAAAAATGCCTAACAAATTTTCTTCCCTTTATGAGGCCTGCTTGGGGATTTCATCCCCCCAAGGGATGACCTTAATCACATGAACTACTGAGGTATATAAAGGGGGAGAATGAAATTTTTACCCCAATCTAGTCACGTTGTGTTTAGTAAAGCTTTGATACTTGGGTAATATTGAGCTAAGAGTGCAAGGTTGGCCCAAATGACTTAGCTGACATTCTTAATCCACACTTGTGAAAAGATAGTGTTCATAGACATGCCTAATGTACCCTCCTAGTATTTAGAGGACTCAATAAATCATTTGTTTAAGCCTAGCTTAAGACCTTTTGACCATTGCCTAGTAGTGTGTAGGGTACAATATTATGCTCGAAGCTACTCACCATGTATCTCCTTGAGTAGAGATGGGAGCTCTTTTGGAAAGGTATTAATACCTCTAAAGAAAAAAAAATGGTGAGCCCTTGTGCTACTGGATCCCTATCTATTAACTCTTGAAAGAGAGGTTCCTTTCACCAATCTTGAGGTGTTAGCCTTTTGGCTAGTGGGCCTACACTAAGTTAACACACCTACTTGACTAATCTACGCTTGTACTTTCTAGTGTGCCTTTTTGTGCTTACTAGTGCATATCTTTAGTCCATCTCATCATCATCCATTTTGTATTAGTGATTATAGTATTTGGTCCCTTTCCATCTCTATATAGTCATCCTTGGGAAAATCCTCTTTGCATTTGGGAAAATCTGCTCTCTCTTGGGAAAATTTTCTCTATTCTTGGGTGGATCCACCTGGGTCACCATCCTATCATCAGCCACCCCTAGGAAAATCTAATATATTCTTGGGTGGATCCACTCACTCTTGGGTGGATCCACTCTATTCTTGGGTGGATTTGCATAGGTAGTCCCCAAATCCAATCAATCATCCTTGTGAATCCTCTCTACACTTGGGAAAACCAACTCACTCTTGGGAAAATTTAGTGTATTCTTGGGTGGATCTACCTTGGTAGTCCCCCAATCCAATCAATCATCCTTGGGTGGATTCACCCTGCACTTCGGAAAATCTGCTCCTTCTTGGGTGAATTTTCCCTATCATTGTCAGCCATCATTCCTCTTAGGTGACTCTGCCTCTACTTGGGTGGATCCACTTTGTTCTTGGGTGATTCTTCTCTTGGGATATTTTGTGTATTCTTGGGTTATTTTGTGTTGTCCTTGGCTAGATTCATAGTCCATATAAAATACAAAGAGTAAATCCTTCATTTCATGGATAGCCAGTGTCTTCTCGAGTCTAAAACCACAATCCAATAATTTTTCCCCTCCATATCTAGCTCAAAACATTCACTTCTATCTCATCAACCACCATCAACTGTAATAACCTATTCTAAATTATTACTTAATTAATATTATTGTAAATGACACATGAATAAATTCAAAATTAAAAAGACATAACTAGTGGCTAAATTCAATCATAGCTACACATGTCCATTTAAAATGACTCAATGATTCATATATTCACTTCAAAAGTCAAATTACAATATCAGGTTTTGACTTGGCTCCTAAGGCCTCAAAGTCATTACATTGTACACTTTACACCAAATACATGAATGTATTACATCAAGTTACATCTTAGACTATAATAGTCTTTTGAAAAGCTAAGGTTCTTTGATGCTCACCTTCATTGGTGGACGAAAACATGGTTGAAGTGCTTTACCACCAAACCACGAAGCTTATGCTTCCCCAAAATTCTTCTGACTTGAAGAATGCTTGACCTTGCATGTAAATTTTAGCAAGAGAACAATCTGCAAGGTGGAATCTAGTACATGCCCATACATCAACATGAAAGTTATATCTACAAGTTAGAAAATAAAATGCAAGATCTATGCTAGGAATGGCAGAGAGTGATATCACAGAGTTCATACATACAAAATGAACTACATTGCTTGGCCAATCATAATAAATGTGTTGCAACAACAACAAACAATAGGTTATGGTAAAGAAAATCTATACTCTCTGAACTCCATTTTAGCACTCATCCAGGAAGGTAACTTTCTACATTATATCATCTTATAACAACTATCTACCCTCTACTAGCATCTACCTTGAGGTACTCTAGTCTACTTAGGTATCACTATTTTGTTCCAACATTAGAGTAACTCTTCTCACATATGTTTACGAAAAAGAAGAATCAGGCTACTAATTAATTCTCTCTAAACAAAAATCAAATACATGATTCAAGTAGAGTAATTGAACAATTAGTCATTTCCATCTCATGACTAAATCTTACTTTTCAACATAAACATTATCTATTTTAAAATGAATTAAGTAAAAGAACAAAAGAAGGTATGTCACAAGTATGTGTATGTACATAGAAGATGTCTATGTGCATACACATATATATGTGCCTACTTAAGTTTTTGATTTGTGCATACATTCTTAAATAAATCATTAAATCGGATTGCCATCCAGAACAAATCTATATTAACAGTTTCACACACACTATCATTTCTTTTGCATTCTCACAAACTGTGATACTCTAACATTGTTATTTACATATGAATGCTTATCGTTTAAACAGAACAAGTAATGTTTCCTACTAAATAGTTATAGGACAAGCTATTTCAATATGGAAAATCACTATTTACAAACATTCAATTCTATTTCAGTTAACAGTTTAATAAACAAGACTATTTTTCAGCTACAAGATAACTTTACAACAAAATAGTGTCATTTGCAATAGAATATTCACTGTTTACATCAATACAATGTTGTTCCAGACTATACAATTACATTTTATGATAGAAAATGTCATTTTCCAATAGAACATACACTATTCACAATTACTCAAAGTTGTTTCAAGCTATTTTGATGCTAAATGATAATATTACAAATTTTTGTTCACTATTTTAAACAGAACAAGGGTTATCTTACAATGAATAGATAATGTACAAATTTGTTTTGCCAGTATCAATATTGTCTATAGTTATCTCAACTATCTTTTTAAGCAAAGCCATTAAATTTTCTCTAAAAAATTAGGCTAACAGAATGACCATTGTTCATCATTTTGAAAACATAAATGATACAAAAAACTCATGAGCAACTATGTAAGAATTAAAATGAAACTGATTCAATATACTTGTTGAATTGAAACTGGGCAACCATACAGTCAAGGAACTTAACTCTGAGGTTTATTAGGGTTCTTAACTTAACTTGTGCATTTCAAGGTCATTAACAAAGCATTCATTGGTTGCTCTAGGAGCGACTACCCCTTACATGACTAGTTCATTATTTTCTTAACTGATTAAGGGTCATATTCAAGATTACTCATAAAGGCTTGTTGGGTTTATACCATATATGTATATTTTCAATATGCGAAGTCGTATCTATATCTATTTCAAAGAAAATAACATGTTAATCATGAAGATCAAACTTTACATGGATTTAATGAAACCCAAACTTAATCATTCCATCATTTCTTTTGATCAATGGTGACATCATTATGCAAATATTAATCACATTCTCAGCATTGGATTTAGCCCTCTTACCATTATTGGCCTAGCTAATAATGGAAAGGTAATACATTTGAATGAAAACACATATAATACATTTGAATGAAAACACACATGATACATTTGAATGAAAATACAGGGGATTATACCCCTTCCCATAAGATCAACAATTGATCCACTACATAGCTAGACACTATAAAATACACATTTGATCGAAATGAAATTTTGATAGCCATGATATGGCTAGCATCATCATGCGAGCTTATATGAAATCTGCACCTTTAATGGCTTCAATCCTCGGTCTAGCTCTATAGGCTAGTTGATAAGGCTCTAACTTAGATACTTCTTATGTAAGGCAAGTCGTAGGCCATGCAATCCCAAAATGGTGGTAGATAAGACACTTCATTTAGCTCAAGGCCGTAACACATAGATAAAGAAAATACATATTTATTGTGCTATCAAATTTTCAACAAAATGCAGTAATTACCACAAACAAGATATGAAAAATGATAATGAAATTGAACTTGTTTCTGAGGGAATCGATTTACCTTAATAACCAAGCTTTTTGGGCGAAGCTTTCCTTTGATTTTTCCACCTCTGCGATCTCTTCTCTACCTTTTTCCTTGTTGCTGGTCAAGTTTTCCACCAATTCACTATTCTTTTTCCCCACTATCTATTCTAAAATGGAAAGAATGTTTTCATTGCATGCGGTTGGGGCATTACCATTATGGCTTTTCTGTCATAGTCGTCAGCCTCTATTTTTGAATATTACCTTAATGTTTTTGGTAGGCCACGTACTTCATGGGTCGCCTCCAAGATTTTCACTTGATTTTCACACAATCCGATATAATATTATTGGTTATTGAATTAAATTCAAATGTTATAACATGTATATATAACATTCATTCACATTTTCTATATGTGTTCTCAAATTTACATTTACTTATATATATATATATATTTGTGTGTGTGTGTGTATTCGCATTAAGATGCATACATGTATACATATGTATATATATGTATAAATTGTTTGTTTGAAGGAGTTTATGAGTTTCATGTGCTATCACTGAACTAGATAAGAACTTTTATTTCACTTTAAACATCCATTTGTATAATTTTACATGATGAAACTCTTATCCTTTAATCATTCCTTGAAATACATACTTTATTTTCTTCAAAACAAAAGATTTAGGTGGACAATTTAATCTACAAGCCATTCATTTTCAATCACTGAAACAATTCAAGTCATGACATTACATTCTTCTATATATGCAAAATAGTTCAAATACAAGTCATCATGCCATTTGTGGTGTGTGCACCTAGATTCCAAATGGCTTACCATTCGATCCAACTAGACAATCCTACTTCAATTGTGTTCTCGTCCTTCAACCTATCACCCTGCAACTACACACACTTGCACTTAAAAATTTATCAATAATGTTCAATTCTTGATAACATATAGGATAATTTCAAAAGTTCCCATAATCAACATCAATCAACTTCTTTCAATCTATTTTTGAAAATTCCAAAGTTTCCATTTAATATATATTGAATTTCTTTAATAATTCAATTTACCATATTATAATAAATATGCAATAAAATTGGGTTATGATACCCTTCCCCTCTTGGAAGAAACATCACATACATGTCTATTTCAACATCACATTAGAAAATATATGTCTATTTCATCATCACATCAAATTATATATGTTTGTTTCAACATCATATCAAAATATATGTCTATTTTAACATCACATCAAATATATCTATCTGTTTCAACATCACATCAAATTATATATGTATGTTTCAACATCACATCAAACTATATGTCTATTTCATCATCACATCAAAATATATATGTTTGTTTCAACATCACATCAATGTTATAGCATGTAATATCATAGCATCTCAATCCAAAAAAAAAATCAAGAAAAATTATTGAAGTCTCTTTCTCAAGAAAGAAAATGTGGAAAGGAGTGTTCTATTTCTTCCACATCCTCCCAAGTAGCATTGTCTTCTAAGTATTGGTACCATTGGAAATTAAACTGAGCAATATCTCTGCTTTGCAACTTAACATTGCATATATCTGGGATTCTAATGGGATTCAATAGCACCTCTTTTGGATCTTGTACCTGCAAGGGCTACCAATCAAGCACATGAGTCACATCAGGATGATATGGCTTAAGCAAGGAAACATGAAACACATTATGAAGTTGAGCCAGAGCAGGTGGTAGATCTAGTCTATAAGCAACTGGGTTAATCACTTCCAATACTTCAACTGGTCCCACATATCTTGGGGCCAACTTGGAAGACTTTCCAAAAGCAATAGAACTTTTATGAGGTTTAACCCTTGAGAAAAAATTATCCATAGTTGTGAATTGTCTAAGATTTTGGATCTTGTTGGCATGTCGGTCTGTCACCTCATTCAATATGCTCTTAATGAATCTCATTTGTTCTTCAATTTCCTTAAGCATTTCAAGTCCTATTATGATCCTATCTTCCAACTTATCCCAACTGATGGGGGTATGAAACTTTCATCCATATAGGACTTCAAACGATGCCATGCCTAGGGATGTGTGATAGGATTTGTTGTGAACAAACTCCACCAGAGGAAAATATTCCTCCCACCTATACTATTGGTCCATACAATAAATTTAGAGGTCTTCGACTACCTGGTTCACCCTCTCTATCTTCCTGTCATTTTGAGGATGATAAGCTGAGCTGAAATTCAGTTTGGTCCCCAATGTAGCATTTAGGGTCGTCCAAAACTTGAGGTCATCCGAGTGTCCCTATTATAAATGATAGTATCTGGCACTCCATGGAAGTGAAATATCTCCTAGACAAATTTCTTAGCCAGGGTCAACAATCCATCCTTAAGGTTTCCTAGAATGAAGTGCACAACTTTAGTCAACTTGTCAATCACGACCAAAATAACATCATGCTTATTCTTGCTCAATGGCAACCCTTGTATAAAATCCATGTTGATCACCTACCTTTTATACTTAGGTATGTCATGAGGATACAATAACTTGGCTAGATGTGCATGCTTAGTCTTGACTCGCTAGAACTCTAAGCATCTAGCTATGTGTTCCACTACATCCTTCTTGAGTTTAGGCCACAAATACAAAATTTTCAACTTTACGATCATCTTGGATACTCCGAGGTGTCTTGAATATGGTGCATTGTGAACCTCTTCTAAAACCAACTTCCTTAGCTCTCCTGAGTCAGGAATATACATTCTCCTCTGATATCTCAAAATACCATCTAGTTCAATCTCATACCCATCGAACCGACGATCTAAAGGATTTACTGCTAGGATGCTCTTCACTCTCTCATAGTGTTCATCCCCTGGTGGATTCTGAATCACCTGTTGTCTCAAGTTAGACCTTGTTGAGATCATGGCTGCCATATTTCTTTGTCTACTAAGAGCATCAACCACTTGGTTCTCTTTCCCCTCTATATATTCAATTCGAAAGTCATACTCACTAAGGAATTCCAACCACCTTCTCTGCCACACATTAAGGTTTGACTGGGTAAATATGTATCTCAACCCAAAGTGGTCTATCTTCAGTTAAAATGACTTTCCCAAAAGGTTATGCCTCCATAGTTGTAAGGCATGAACTATTGTATCCAATTCTAAATCATGAAGTGCGTAGTTCACTTCGTGTTGTTTGAGCTTTCTTGATTCATATGCTACCACTTGTTCATCTTGCATTAATACTACTCCCAATCCCTCTCCTAAAGCATCTATGATCACTATGAATTTCTCCCATTAGGATAAGGGATGGTCAACACTGGTGTTGTCATGAGCCTCTCCTTTAGGAGTTGGAATGCTTTCTCACATTTCTCAATCCATTCAAACTGTGTTCCCTTCATTTGGAGTGAGGTAATAGGAGATGCAATATGGGATAACCCTTGCAAAAAATTCCTATAGTATCCCATGAGGCCCATGAAGCTATGAAATTTTGATACATTCTGAGGCACTAGCCATTCCACAATCTCCTTGATCTTCTCAGGGTCTATGGAGACTCCTTCAACTAAAATGATACGGCCTAAATAGTGCACCTTGTCCTGATAGAATGAACACTTGGACAACTTCCCAAAGAGTTTCCTTTCTCTCAGTCACTGAAAAATTATCCTCAAATGTCTATCATGTTCTTTGATAGTCTTTGAGTATATTATAATGTCATCAATGAAGATCAGAACAAATTCATTCAATCAATCTCTAAATACACTATTCATAAGGTTCATAAAGGTTTTTGGTGCATTAGTTAAACCAAAAGGTAACACTGTGAACTCGTAATGTCCATATCGAGTTCTAAATGTAGTCTTCAAAATATCTTCTTCCTTAATTCTCAACTGATGGTACTCTGACTTGAGATCAATTTTTGAGAACACTGTTGCTCCTTTCATTTGGTTAAACAACTCATCAATCCTCGGGAGTGGATACTGGTTCTTGATGGTCACCTTGTTCAACATCTGATAATCTATACATAGATGCAAGGTTCCATCCTTCTTTTTCACAAAGATAACTAGTGATCCCCAAGGAGACACACTAGGTCTTATAAGCCCTTTGTCCAAAAATTCCATTAACTGGGCTTTCAACTCATAGAGTTATGTGGTGGTCATCTGATAGGGTGCCTTGGATTGAGGATCAACTTTTGGAATAAGGTTGTAGAAAAATAAAATTCCCACTTCAAAGGTAACTCCATAAGTTCATCAGGGAATATGTCTTCGAACTCCTTAAGAATAGGATAGTCATCTAAATACAATTCCTTGCTATCAGGATTACTGAAATGCACTGCATAAATTGCACATCCCTTTCGACAAGACTTCTTGAGCTACATCACAAAAATCTATCTAATCTCTAAGGGTCTCTGCATTCCATAAACCTTGACTGGTTTCCATTATCATCCAGAAAATTGACCATCTTATCCTCACAGTTCACTATAGCCTTATGCTCATTTAACCAATTTATTCCCAAAATTACATCATATGAACCTAAAGGTGCCATATACAAGTTGACTTGAGTTTGAAAGGTTGGAAGCTCTAACTCATTGCAAAAGAGATAGGTATCTACCGTCCGCTCTGCTCGATTTCCATACTAGACTATCCATGAATTTTCCAAGCATCTAGGTCTAATGGGTATCTTGGATTTTACTCTAGGATCTATAAAACATTCATAGCTCCAATACCAATGAAGATAGAGACAAATTGGCCATAGATCTTACCCATCAACTGAATTTGTGTAGCCTAATACTTTTCCTATCTATTTTCCACTACAACGTGGATTTGGTGATGTTCAGTCTTTTGGTAGCTTCCTTCCTTCTATGACTTCAATGAATTCAACTATCGAGGAAAATTTGATGCATAGTGATCACCTCCAGTAGTATAACATCCATCATGAGGCCCTTTGCAACCTCTTGGATTGTCCTCTCTAATCATCTATTTCATTCTCTTCCATCCACTCCCATCTAATCTAACATCATGAATCCTTTTTCTCCCTCAACAGGACACAAAATAGTAATCAAGGGAGATCCCAATTACATTGATGATGATGATGATGAATTTTTTTTTATCAAGATGATTATGAAATAGAACCCTTTGATTTCATCATTGCTAGCAAGCTTTCCCCAAGCATCTTCCAAAATACAGTCACCCATCCAAGCTATCCCATCATGTCTCCAAACTCATTAGTAATCCTTATTCTACCTCTAACAAGGGAAATTCCTTAACACCTCGATCCACATCTCCATCCTATCTCCAATCAACATCTTCCTCTTATCCATCACTCACATATCCCCCTCATCCAATATCCATACTTCCATCTTCTCCCCTAGCCATATCTCAACCTCCATCTTTGCAAAAGAGTAATATCACCATCATCTCTAGTCCACATCCACCATCTCATTATCCCCCAAACCATCTCCCAATCCATATTCCTAATCCTCCACTCCATAATCCTAATCCTCCATCTACTTCCTCCTCCCTCAATCCACCATCCATGTCCTCCTATCTCATCCCACCATCCATTTCCTCCTATCTCAATCCATCATCCACTTCCTCCTACCTCAATCCACCATCCATGTGCCCATATCAAACTCCACCTTCCTCTCCCTCATACTTTAATCCTCCCTCTAATCCACCATAATTATATCATCCATCTAATCTTGACCCCCCCACTAATCATATTCCTCCACCTACTCTTAGTCCCTTGTTCCTTTCCAACCCAACCTCTAATCCTAATTCTCCAATTCATAATCCTAGCCATCCCAAGACTCCCCATATTTTATATACCCCTAATCCTTCATCTATTTCTAACCATCCACCTAAGCCTAAAATATACAATTATCTCATTCAAAATGGCATCCAAGGACTCCTAGCAAATAAGTCATCACCAAATACACATCCCAACATTGTGGAGTCATTTCACCCCACTCCACCATGCATGGTCATTAGTAATGAGGACCTTCTCCATCCTACACTTATCATTTCTCTTCCCACTCCTAACACCATCCATGAAGGAACACAAAGACCACTGAGAGGGGGGGTGAATCAGTGGGTTGCAATTAAAAAATTTATAAGCAATGCAACAATAAACTCTAAAAGCATAAACTAGGAGCATAAGAAAGGTAACTTAGCCAATCACAAAAAGTGCATCCCATAACACAAGATGTATGAGAAAAAACCCAAGATGGGAAAAAAACTCAGTGAGAATAGTTGCTAGAGGCTATTGCTCCAATCTAGCCTCACAATGAAAATGCCTTATGTTACAATATATGGGCACCAACCTAAAGGAACACTGAATCCTAGTTTATGAGCACCAACTCAAAGGAACACCTATCCCAAGTTTATGAGCACCAACTCAAAGGAGCTTCTACCCCTAATCTGAGAACCCACTCAGATGAGATTACAATAAGAGATTTATGATTACAATTTCAGTACCATGTTACAAATGAGATTTTGTGACTCAAAATATTTTTGCACTTATGTCAACTTGTTGTCCTAAAACAACTTCCAATATTCTATCACCAACCAACTCTTGCAAGTATTTTTCACTCACTCTACAAGACTCTACAATCTGCATTCACACAACAAGTCTCTGCAAAACCAACATATGCATTCTCACAACTCTGTAGCAAATCAAAAGATTCTACACTTAGAAATATGCATACTTTGTTTTTATAGAGTCATCTCAACTCTTATAACACCTCTCTGCTCTCCACTCTTACCCTTCTTTTTCTCACAACACTGGAGGTGGTTGTAGTAGCATTTTCAACACAGGAAAATACATACTTTGTTTTCACAGAGTTATCTTCTCTTCTCCACACTCATACTTCTATCTACACTCTCTATTATGAAGGTTATAGCATTATGTACACACCCAACAATGAATAAAAAACTTTGGTATATATCACTCCTGTAGATCAAATCAAAAATTTCTAGCCCTAAACTTTGAACAAATAAATCTGCAATTTTCTGTCAGTAACTTTCTGACTTTTCTATAGCAAATTGTCTACAAAATTCTGTAGCATATCAAGCTCTTTGTCCAATATCATTTCAAAGGCTTACAATAAATAAACTTAATATTCCTGTAGCAGTATGATTTTTAATTCGTGACATATTATCTTTGTCATTGCAACTTTTGCATTCTGCCCTAATCTTCTTTATCAGATTTCTATTTTATATTCTTGCAGAACATTAAATAAAAACAAGATCTTATTCTTTTCCTGTTCTTCCATCTGCAAGCTTTTAATGCTCCTCTTGAGCAGCTGAAATATTCGATGTTGCTTCTCCTCTTTAAACTGGCTGCCATTAAATAAAAAGCTTCTTTTTTTTTAATCAAAACAAAATCAAATCCCTGTAGCTTTGATTTTCCCAGTTTTATCTACAGCTTGCAAATCTAATTGCAATGTCTAATCAGCAATAAATATTTTTATCTAGGGCATCCCCAAAAACTACAAGAGGTATGAAACACAAATACAAGCTTTGAATAATATTTTCATTGAGTGTTGCTACAGAAACTTCATTGCTAAGTAAATAATCTCTCAATAGAATTTGATATGCATCAAAGGTTTTCTTTGCCCAAAAAAATCTAATATCAAATCAATAATAAATGAAAAAATTATTCTAGGGCATCTATAAGAGGCATGAAATCCAGACAAAAAAGATTTAAAAATATTTTCACTCAATCACTACTATAGAAGCTTTGTTTCCAAGCAAGGAATGAATAAAATATGATTTTATTCGAATCATTCCAATACAGCCCAAAAGCAAGGAAAGAAGATTTTTAGAAAAATCAAAAAATTTGATATCACTACCTTGCCAAAAGTGAGGTGTCAACATAGGGTTTAAACAACCCTACCTTGAGTTTAAACAAAGACTTTGACTTAGAGTTAAATCTGCTGCACCTTATCCTGTAGCTGTCAAACAATCTAAGCACCGACAAAAGTAAATCCAATCTTCTATAGATGCTTCCAGAAAAAATATACACATGCATAAACCCTAGCAGGATAAACATGAGTTAATCGATCAAATCTCCACCTTTTCACCAAGTTATTACTAACACATCATCATGCCACTAATTTTCTGCCACATGTATGCCATGTCAATATTCTCTAAAGATTTTTGCATATTAAAGTCGTAATTGGCTTTATAAATTCGTTTTGACTTTGTTGAACCTGTCACTGTGAAGCTCCTATTGCCAGGCAGTGAACTTCCTGTCACTAGAACTATACTCAATTGTAACTACAAACTAAGATGTTTTTGTAGCTATACCTATTTCTGTAGTTGCATACAAACATTGTATTCATTGAGTTGACATCAATGGCAATCTAATGCCAACCAATCAAAACTCAAATTCCAACAATCTTCAACTAATGCCAACAATCTCCCCCTTTGGCATTGATGTCAACCAATCGAATCTTTATGCTACCAACTAAAGTTTGATATCCACATCCTCTAGATAAAACTTCACATCATCCGCAAGATTCTTTCTCCCCCTTTCAAGATACTTTCTCCCCCTTTGACAAAAATGGAAAAGAGTTCCATAAAGATCAGATACCTCTGTGTGATATAAACAGTTGAACACACCACTGATACCACTAAACAAACCACTTCCAAACCACTTCCAAATTTTCTCCCCCTATCATGAACATTACATGTTGCATTGAAACAAAAAGAAGGAATATACCAGGATAAAGAGCAGCAATAATCTTGGACAACAATAATCTTCTTTCTGAAGAAACATGTAAAGGGAAACAAAACATTAGAAATGACTGTTAGAGCAGCAACCATCTATCCTTCAACTTCAAACATATCATGTCTACCCCCTTGGAGTAGAACAAACTCAGGGATGTAAGATGAAATACAATAAGCTCCCCTTGAAACATAAACTTCCATATCCAACTAAGTGTTGGAAGAGGGAGATACAACTCCCAATCTCTTTCTCAAGTACTCAAATGTCTCTTTGGGTAATGGTTTGGTAAGGATATCATCTATTTTCTTACCAGTGTTCACATATTCAAGTTGAACTTCTTTTACACTCTTGTTGGCCTCATTGTAACTCTTTGGTTCTATGTCAGCTAGAAGACATAAGTTGACTTGACCATCATTTTCAGCATGTCTTCTTCTTGTTTGCACACCACTATCTTTGTTTCCAATAATCTGATCTTCAGGGTAGTACTTCTGAACATACTTTCTTGGAGGCTTGTTTGGAGGAATTTCTACTACATTTTCAGATTGCTCTTCACCTTCATTATGATATTCTTCAATCTGATTTTCTGATTTTTGCCTTGACTGCTACAAATCTTCATCTATTCTCACATGTACACACTCAACTATTATTTTGAGGTGTTTTTTGAAACATTTATATGCCTTACTATGAGTTGAGTATCCTTAAAATGTTCCATTATCACATCTTGCATCAAAAATACCAAGCCCATCATCATCTTTCTTAATGAAACACTTACTACCAAAAACTTTGAAATGTTTGACAGAAGGTTTCTTACCATACCATAGCTCATAAGGTGTCCTTTTGCTGTGCACTCTTAGCTGGGCTCTATTTAGTGTGTAAACTATTGTATGAATAGCCTCTTTTCCAATAAACATATGGAATATTTGACTCATTAAGCATAGTTCTCACCATTTCTTTCACAGTCCTATTCTTCCTCTCAACAACTCCATTTCGTTGAGGTGTTTGAGCAGCAAAATATTGTCTTATAATCCCATGTTGTTCACAATAATCTTCAAACTCATTTGAAGTAAACTCTCCACCGCGGTATGATCTTAAACATTTCATCTTGAAACCACTTTCTTTCTCAACCATCTTTTAGAATACCTTGAATCTTTCAAATGCTTGTGACTTATCTTTTAGGAAAGTTACCCAAGTCATCCTTGAGTAGTCATCTATCAACATCATAAAGTATTTGTCACCATTCAAAGATCTTGTCCTTGTAGGACCACATAAATCTATATGTACTAACTCAAGTGGCCTTGTGGTTGAGTACTCTTTAGTCTTGAAACTAACTTTAGTTTGCTTCCCTTTTTGACATTTATCACAAATAATGTTTGTTGGTTTGGTTATCTTTGGCATGTGTCTCACATAACCTTTTGAGCTTACTTTGACAAGGTTGTCAAAATTTATGTGACCTAACCTCCTATGCCATAACCAACTCTCATCCACTTGTCCAATCAAGCATTGAGCTTCATGACATTCTTTCAAGTTGTAGAAATTTCCATCAGTTCTCTTACCTTCAGCAACTAATCTTCCATTATTCTCTTTCTTGATTTCACATCCTTTAGAATCAAATGAAAACTTATAACCACTGTCACACATTTGACTTACGCTAAGTAAGTTGTGTTTCAACCCTTCAACATAATAGACATCCTTTGTGAGTAGTTTCCCATCAATACTTAGGGTTCCTTTACCTTTTATCTTGATTGAGGAGTTATTACCAAGCTTAACTGAACCACCGTTCCACTCTTCTAGTTGTTTGAACTTGTTCCTGTCGCCAGTCATGTGGTTGGAGAAGCCACTATCTATCAGCCACATTTTTTTCTTCTCTGCATGTAATGTTGTTTGTGCTAACATGCTTGATTGAACATTGTTTTTAGTCACTTCTTTCCATTCTTGCTTTGTTTCATTCTTCTTTGTTGCTACTTTTTCTTCATTTTTGTTCTTGGGGGCAACAACTACATTCTTCTCAAGTTTAGTAGATCTTTCTCTACAAAAATTTGCTATGTGTCCATAGTTATGACAATAATATCATTCAATCTTCTCATTGAACATAGGAAAGTTGAAGCTTTTACTAGATTGATTTAAACTTTTACAATCTGCACTTCTATGTCCTAGATCATTGCAATTGTAACACTCTAAATCCAAATCTCTCAATGGTGCAAAATGATTTTTGCTCATGAAATTTGGAGCTTCTCTCTTCATCATTTTTCAATGAATAAACTTATGACCAAATGCATTGCATATAAAAAAATAACCATAAAACTTAGGGGTATACCAATTATTATACAAAGGAGTACTTCTAGTTGTATCCATAGCAGCAGTAGACCTTCTCATTCTTGGGGCAGCAGTATTAACATGTAGAGTAGTAGAGTTATTCTTTGGGGCAGCAACACTCTCTCTTGAGACAACATTATTTTCTCTTGTTGTAGCATCAATACCATCTCTTGGGGCATCAATGTTTTCACTTGTGGTAATAGTGAAAACAATCTTCTTCTTGGGTTTTTCACCCATATTAGAGTTCTCACCATGTTCATAACCAATACCACTATAATCTTTGATCTTTTTCTGCTTACCAAGTATATCATTTAGAGAATTAGTGTTGCTCTCATTTTTCATTCTCAACTTTAAGTCTTCTTGACAAGCTTCTAACTCTTTCCTCAGAGTTACAACTTCTTGTTCCAACACATGACATTCTTTTTTCTTTGCCTCAACTTCTGACTTCAAAACTTCACTTATTCTTTTTTATTCTTCCATCTGAGTCTTTAGAGTAACAATACTCTTTTCTAACTGGTCTTTTTCTTTTGAGGCATTGTTATTTAATTTGGTATGCTCTTTCTTCAACTTTTTTAGTTCATCAAAAGCACAAATCAGCTCTCCTTCAAGATCAACCTCAGCATCAAATTCATCTTCCTCATCACTATCAATTGTTTTTGTATTTTTAGATTGAGTATTATTTTCAATATTTGAAGTCTTCTTATCATTTAGAACTTCTTGATCCATGAAGAGATTAACCTCTTTCTCATCTTCACTAGAGTCTTCAGCTGAATCACTTTCATCATCTGATATCTCACTTTCAACAGTGAGAAGACTTCTCTTCCTCTGATAGTTTTTCCTCTTGGATTTGTAGAACTTCTTAGGTCTGAAATTTTTAGTTTCTTCAATGTTTTCTTCCTTCTTCTCATAAGGACACTTAGCAGCAAAATGTCTAATCTTTCCACAATTAAAACACTTAAAGGGTAGCTTGTCCTTATATTTTCTCGATCCCTTCTTTAGCTTCTTGACAAAGTTTGCTTCAACATTTTTAGGATCTTGTTGATCAACATTTGTAGCTACTTCTTTTCCTTTTTTCACCAAGTTGAAGGAAACTTCTCTCTTAGAGGGTTTGACACTCACATTCCTCATCTCATAGGCTAATAATGAACCAAATAATTCATCCATAAAGAAATTCTTCATGTCTCTAGCTTCTTCTATGGCAAAAACTTTAGTATCATATTTTGTAGTTAATGACCTCGGAACTTTCTTGACAATTACATTATCTTCAATTTGTTCTCCAAGTCCTCTTACAACATTAACAATCTCATCTACTCTTAGTAAGTAATCAACAATCTTTTCATCTTCTCTCATCTTCAGGCCTTCAAAAAGAGCTCTAATATTTTGCAACTTACCTTCCTTCACATTCTCATCACCTTCATAAATATTTTGTAGCTTATCCCATGTTGGTTTTGCAGATTTGTAGTGCATCACTTTGAAAAAATTAGTATCATACAATCCACTAAGGATAGCATGCTCGGTCTTGGCATTGAACTCATATTACTTTTTAGCATCAGCATCAGTTGGAGGAGTTTGGGGAACATTGTAACCATTTTTGACCATCAACCATACATCACAACCTAAGGAGGATAGGTAGGTTTCCATTATTCTACTCCAAAAGGCATAGTTAGTACCATCAAACATAGGTACTTTGATAGAGGAGGATTCATGCTTAGACATTGTGTTCACAAACCAAAATATACCCAAGCTAGAGCAAGATTTCTAATAGGGAACCTGGTTCTTTGACACCAATTGAAGGAACATAAAGACCATGAGAGGGGGGGTGAATTAGTGGGATGCAATTAAAAACTTTCTAAGCAATGCAACAAAAAACTCTAAAAGCATAAACTAAGAGCATAAGAAAGGTAACTCAGCCAATCACACAAAGTGCATCCCATAACACAAGATGTACTAGGAAAAACCCAAGATGGGAAAAAACTCGGTGAGAATAGTTGTTGGAGGCTACTCCTCCAATCTAGCCTCACAATGAAAATTTATTTTGTTATAATGTATGGGCACCAACCCAAAGGAACACAAATTCCCAATTTATGAGCACCAACTCAAAGGAACACCTATCCTAAGTTTATGAGCACCAACTCAAAGGAGCTTCTACCCCTAATCTGAGAACCCACTCAGATGAGATTACAATAAGAGATTTATGATTACAATTTTAGTACCATGTTACAAATGAGATTTTGTAACTCAAAATATTTTTGCACTTATGTCAACTTGATGTCCTCAAATAGCTTCCAATATTCTATCACCAACCAACTCTTGCAAGTATTCTACACTTACTCTATAAGACTCTATAATCTGCATTTACACAACAAGTCTCTGTAAAACCAACATATGCATTCTCACAACTTTGTAGAAAATGAAAAAATTCTACACTTAGAAATATGCATACTCTATTTTTACTGTCATCTCAAATCTTATCACACCTCTCTACTCTCCACTCTTACCCTTCTTTTTCTCACAACAACACTAGAGGGGGTTGCAGTAGCATTTTCAACACATGGGAAAATACATACTCTAATGCCAACCAATCAAAACTCAAATGCCAACAATCCAAACTATTGAAATCATTGAATCAATCAAATCCATCCAATCCCCATCTAGCATTATCCAACCCATCAAAACCATCCAAATCCTACCCCCTTCTCCTACTCCTAGCATTAACCAAATCCACTCCCATGAACTTCATGAATCCTCTATCATTTCATCCACCCCATTTTAGGTTTCCATCCAAAACTCCACCATCATGCCACCCACAAAATTTGAAACACGCCAAGATCTTATTCCAAATCATACCAATACATCCCCTCATCCAAATCAAGATCATACAATCTCACCTATTCCATCTCATGATTCCTTAGCATCCCCTCATCCAAATCAAGATCCTACCATCCAACCTAATACCTCTCATGATACCTTATCACCCCCTCATCTACATAAATATCCTACCATCCCATATACTCCATCTCATGATCCTTTATCACACCCTATCCAAACTATCCCAACACCACCTCCATATCCCCTTGGTCCTCTTACATTCACCCATAAAGGTTCTCTTGTAGTAGAAGAACAAAGCATATCCACCACCCATCCTCCACCTAATAATGGACTCACATCATGCTTCTAAAATAATAAGCATCCTACTCTAAACTAAATGCCTAAGACCATGAACTATCAAGGAAAATGCTTAGGCATTCATGAGCAAGGTATAATGGAGCCCAACTATAGGGAAAAATTATGGACTATAAAAGGGGTAAAATTTTATCTCTTATAATTTTGTTGAATAGTTCTACGAATCCAATTGGTATGATTTTTCCTCAGTTTATTCTTGTGTATGTCAATATGGGGATCGTAAACTGAAAAAAGGTATTGGGGTTATCTACCTAAGGGTTGGAACTAGTAAATCAAGTGGGGATGAATGCATTTGGGAATTAAATCAAGACACAATTCTTAATCTAGGAATTACATTAAAACACACCTTCAATCTGCAATTTTAATAAAATCCTATTTTTAATTATTACCTCTGTTGAAAGGTGCAAGACAACTGAGAGAGGGGGGATGAATCAGTTGTCACAAAACACAATAAAAAATCTCAAACACTTATCAAATTCACATCCACTTTATTATGTTATTAAGTATGAACATGAAATGAAAATAACATAAAGCAATATCAACACAAGAGACACCAAATTTACATGGAAAACCCAAGAAGGGAAAAACCACAGTGAGGATTAACTCACAATATAAAGTAATTCCAAAATCAATTGCAAAGAGGCTCACTATCCAACAGGGAGGCTCATTGCCTACAGATACAAAAGATAACAGAAAAATCCACCACAACAAATTACACACATCCACAACCTTGATCAGAAGATTGTAGACACCATTAACTCACTGCTTTCAGGAATCTAACACATTAAAGTACTTTTTCCTCTATTCACTTTCACACACTCTTGCTTCTCACACTTGTGGCATTCTTGATACATTCAATCCATAACATCTCAGCTTGTATTTATACCATCTTCAACCTTAGAAACTTCCTCCAAGGTAAGCTACACGCTTCATTTTAAAAATTTAAATTATGTCAAAAACTCAACATTCTTGTGGTTGAAGAGAATGAGAGTGGACCAAACCAACACTTAACCAAGACTCAAAACAATGTCTCTGATCAATCACATGATGTGTAGACACCAAGTCGGCCAAACAAAATGAACTTTGAAGTACACGCTTTCGCAACAAGAAGATAACATGTGGACCACAGATGCTTCACCATACACTGGAACACATCTCAGATACCTTTAGATTCATCTACAGAAAATGAAACAACCTTCATACAAAAAACACCATCCATCAGTCCATCCAGACTGTACAGATACACACACAAAATTATGAAACTCATCTTCCAGAGCACCAAACCATGAACACCTTCGGTAGAACACATATAACATTATTACAAGCCTTCTTCTAGATCCACAAGAGCTAAAACAAACCAACAGAGAACTATGGAGCAGAAACATTTCTCCTAGTCCACAAACAAACAACTCTATCAGACCAATTCACACACCGATGAACACAACTTTCACTCTTCATCAAACCAAAAGCTATAAACCAGGATATATCTCCAATAGATTTCCATAGACAACACTTCATATCTACACAAGCATAGATCAACACAGAAGAAATGTAGAGCACATACTGGAGCACATTCTGAACACATACTCAACTCTGTCTTCACTATTTCTCAAAAGCACTTGGTAACTCATCATATCAACACACCTACAACATCATAAAGATAGCTCCATATACTCACAACATCTCAACAACATTTTAACTATACATGCACAACCTACAATCACTTAATTCTGTTCTCTGCAACAACCTGTACTGTGTTGAAATCAATGACAACACCACTAAATTCACTCATACTTGCAATAATCTCCCCCTTTTCCATTGATGGAAACACATGATGTGAAAAACCATCAAAGACAACATCCATTCCATTCCTGCACTCTCCTTTATTTTTAGATTAGACATCCTACACAACATTTCCTCCACTCTCTTTTCCTTGCACTATTCTCTCTTTCACATGACTTTCTCTCCCCCTTTTTCTTTCACTATTTTTCACATGACTCTCTCTCCTCCTTTGAAATCAATGGAAAATAATCTGATCACTCCCCCTTAGGAGTGAACCCACACATCTCATACTACAACAATGAAATTTCCTACTACCCCTGAGTATTAGACCCAGTCATTAGTCCAGATAAATCAAGAATTTGTAGATCCACTGGACTGATGCACCTCCATGTGCACCTAGTTCAAGGAAGGAGGGGAAATAACCCCCAACTTCTCCTTGAGATACTCAAAATTATCTTTCAAAATTTCCTTAGTAAATGTATCAACTATTTGATCCTTTGTAGACACATACTCTAGTTTGACTTCATTCTCCGATACCTTCTCTCTTAAGAAATGATATCTGATAGATATATGCTTTGTTCTTGAATCCATTATTGGATTCTTTGAAACATTTATTGCACTTGTGTTATCATAGAAGATAGGGATAGGCTCGTCACATATCACTCCTATGTTCTTCAATGTTTGCTTCATCCATAAAACTTGTGTCCAACAAGATGTTGTAGAAATGTACTCATCTTTTGCAGTGGATAAAGAAACTAAATCATGTTTCTTGCTTAGACATGAAACCAATCTTCCTCCAAGAAAGAATGCACAACCACTTGTACTCTTCTAGTCATCCACACAACCAACCCAATCTACATCAGTGTAAGCACTCAAAGTGAAATCAATATCCTTAGGATACCACAAGCCATAATCCGGAGTGCCTTTGAGATATTTGAATATCCTTTTCACAATTGTAACATGTGCTTCTTTAGGTTCTACTTGAAATATGGCAACCAAACATATTGCATGCATGATATCTGGTCTAGTAGTAGTAAGATATAATATTCCACCAATCATAGATCTATACATGCTCTTATCAACTTTGGGAGATTCATCATCTTTACTCAACTTCCATCCAGTCATCGTAGGGGTACAACCGATTTGGAGTCATCTATTCCAAACTTCTTCAAAAACTCTTTGACATACTTTAATTTTGAAAAAATATTCCTTTATAATTTTGATTCACTTGAAGTCCAAGAAAGAAATCCAACTCACCAATCATAGATATTTCAAACTCTTTTTGCATCTCCTATGCAAATATCTTGCACATACCCTCATTTCCTCTGAAGATAATATCATCAACATACACAACCACTATCAACATTTTTTTTCTTCAACCTTGAAATAGATATTACTATCTGCAGAGCCTTTTCTGAATCCTTGTTGTGTCAAATATATGTCCAACCTTGCATACCATGCTCTAGGAGCCTGTTTAAGTCCATACAATTCCTTTTTCAACTTACAAACCATGTCTATCTTTTCTGTAACTGAGATCCCTCTAGTTGTTCCATGTAAACTTCCTCTTCCAATTCTCCATTTAGGAATGTAGACTTAACATCCATATGATATACCTTGAAATCTTTGTGAGTAGAAAAAGCCAAAAACATCCAAATGGCCTCCATTCTTGCCATTGGGGAAAATGTCTCCTCAAAGTCTATTCCTTCAACCTGTGAATAACCCTTGCATACAATTCTTTCTTTGTTTCTTACTACACAATCCTCATTCAACTTATTCTTGAACACCCACTTAGTACCAATTACATTCTTGTTTACAGGTCTAAGAACCAATTCCCATGTCTAATTCTTCTCTATTTGCTGCAGCTCTTCTTTCATTTCTCTAACCCAATTATCATATTTGCATGCTTCACACACTGATTTAGGTTCTATCTTTGAAAGTAAACATAGATTTACCTCAACTCCCACCACTTTGCTTCATGTCTTTACACCTTCACTCTTGTCTCCAATTATCTATTCTTCTGGATGATTCTTTTTACATACTTTGGAGTTTTAGGAGCAGGTTTCAGAGCTTCTTCTTCTTCCTTATTCTCTTCTTGTACTTGTCTGTAGATAGGTTCATCTAGTTCAACTTCACTTATTTCAACTGGTTTGTGCATGTCTTCATCAACTTTTATATTTGCACTCTCAACAATCTTCCTCAATCTTTTATTGAAACATCTGTAAGCTTTTCTACTAGTTGAATATCCAAGGAAAATACCTTCATCACATCTAGCATCAAACTTTCCAAGGTTATCATAATCTCTTTTAATATAACATCTACTTCCAAATACCTTAAAGTACTTCACAATAGGAATTTTGTCAATCCACAGCTCATAAGGAGTCTTTGTGTTGTTACCTTTGATTTGAACTCTATTAAGAATATAAACAACAGTGTGGATTGCCTCTCTCTAGTATACATTAGGTACATTTTCCTCTTTCACCTTGTAGCCTCTTGAACAGTCTGATTCTTCCTCTCAACAACTCCCTTCTGTTAAGGAGTTCTAGGAGCAGAAAAATGTCTCTTTATGCCACACTCTTCACAAAATGTATTAAACTCACTGGAAGTGAATTTTCTACCTCTATTAGACCTTAAACATTTTATTTTTAGGTTTACTTCATTCTCTACCCTAGCCTTGAACACTTTGAATCTATCCAGAGCTTGAGCTTTCTCCCTAAGAAAAGTAACCCATTTCATTCTAGAATAATCATCAATAAGGAGCATGAAATACCTGTCATCATTAAGAATTCTTGTTCTTGTGGGACCACAGAGGTCTGTATGATCCAATTCCAACATTCTAGTAGTTGATTGATCTTTTCCTTTAAAGTTGCATCTTTTTGTTTTCCCAACTAACAACTTTTGCAAACAGTATTGGTAGGCTTTGTGATTTTAGGAAAATCCCAGACAACCTCTCTTGAACTAATCTTGATTAGATTATCAAAGTTTACATGTCCCATCCTCCGGTGTCATAGCCAACTTTCATTAACTTGAGATACAAGGTATTGACCATCAACACCCTTAAGCTGATAAATGTTTACATATGTTCTTCCTATAGCAACCATAGTTTTAGACCCTTTTCTGATATCACAAGTATTATCTTGAAACACAAGCTTGAATCCTTTGCTACACATTTTTCCAACACTCAAAATATTATGCCTTAAGCCCTTAACATAATAGACATCATTAGTATTGTGTTTTCCATCAAAACTAATTGTTCCTTTCCTAACAATTACAAAACCTAATTATCAGACCATCGACTAAACAAAAACTAAAATACAATAACTAAAAAGATCACAAGATCCTCTAGATAGTCTTCATTACTCGTTCCTTCAACCTCTAAAAACCCTTGTTCACATAACCACTGAAATTAGTACTCATACCTAGTTAATTACCAATTTTTTTGTATCCTTCAATCCATATTAATTAACTTTAATCCTTTACAACTATTATGGAAATTTAAGAGAAAAGGGCCAAAAGGTAAGCTATAATGGACACAAAACTAGGTGAATTCATGCTAAAATTGATGATATAATTTAACCCATCATTTCCCCCAGCTGAACAAATTGCATGTCCTCATGCAAAAACTTACAAACTCAAGCTAAATTATCTATTAATTTTTGCACTACTGCCATTATCTCTCTGCCCCATTGTTCCTTTAACTTTTGGATTATCTATTGATGCTCGGCTTTAGAAATGTAGTCAGTTGAAATATTTTGTTCCATTGTAGCCTTTAGTTCATTGAATTTACCTTGGTGGTACTCTATGGTCATATACCCTTTAACAATCTTTTATTCCCAGGAGGCGTTCAAACTGCCAATCAACTCTTGGTTTTCTTCCAGAGTTATATATCCTACTATGGTTGGGTTATGTCTTTGAGTCAATTGCCCCAAGTGACATCTTAATTCCTTTATTTCTTCAGCCTATTGTTGGTTCTTGTCATAAACTTGTTGTAATTGTGGTTGAAGGATTTTCATTTGAGCTTCCAACCAACTTAATTTGTCCTATAAGATCTTGATTTCTTCTACAGAGAATTCTTCTATCTGGGAGATTTCATTGGAATTGTCCTTTGTATCTTCCTTAGGTATGTCATGGCCAGGAGAAGTATTTATTGCAGTTTCTCGATTTGGATCTTGTTCATCTAAACCACAATCATGGGGAGAAATATTAATGTCCTGAGTCATTAAATTTTGTTTCACCTTTGGAGAATTACCTCCTTGCTCCTATAAAGGTGTCTCAGTCGAGATATTCTCTTGATTACTCATGTCACCCTCTTTATGTTGGTCATGAGGAATAGTAGACATCTCTTCTTGGTTATTCGACTCTTCTTGCTCTTTAGGGGTTTTATGCTTGGTTATGCCCTGCCTTGTTTTGTTTCTATTTTTTCATCGTTGTTCATGGCCTTGCCTATCTCTCCCTTTCAAGAGATTGGTGGCCACAATTTCAACATCAGGGTTTTGATTTATGGTGTAGGCAACAATAACTAATTTTTGCAAACTAGAGGTTGCTTCCTCACACTTCCTTTTAAATCCGGTGTTATAAGGGGTCAACACAGGTGGAGTACTAACACCAACAATATATTTGACCTTCCTAGTACGACCTCGTATTGATTTTTCTAGTTGTAAACCCTCAAATTCCTCACTAATACTTTCATTTCCACAACTTTCTATATCCTAATATGGACCCCCTAGGTTTTGATCAATAGGGTTTTGAAATTCATCATCTAGATTTTTAGAATTGTCGCTATTATCCTCAGCTCCATGAGCCATAGGCTCAATTTTTTAAGCTGAAGACTTAGAGGGATTTTCTTCTTTTGAAAATATGGACCAACTAACCAAAGGCACAAACTGAGCTAAACCCCTCATAAAAATAAACTTTATCATCCCACGGTGTGCTACAGATTTATGATGCCCTTTTTGCACATCTAGACTCATCCTCTTGATTGAATTCAAAAGATAATGTGGGAGATTAACCAAATCATTATGGTGTAAATGATAGAGTAACTTGAAATGATGGGAAAACAAATATGCATACCTTCCCTCTCCTGTAATATACTGGGTTACAATCTTGGCTACGATGGCCCAATGCTTAGGAAGCGAAGACCACAAGGTGCCCTACTTAGGAGTCATTTGCAACACTTCGCCTTGGGTCAAGAACCGTTGAGAATGTAGTTGAATCTCGACATCCCTATTCACAGCTAATGCAAAATAAGCTTCCTCCATCTCAGGTAACCTTGTTACCTCAACTATAACTTGTGGAATAATTGGCAAAGAAATCCACCTCACCTCTATGGAATTACTGGCACTTCTAAAAGCCATGGAAAACTCAAAAGTGAATACATCATCATATCCACATAACTTGGTAAAGAAAACATGCCATCCCACATTTTCAAAGATGATATACTTTCGGGTCAACTTTCACATGCTGCATATCAGTAGGTTCTTGGCACTTATGGATACCACCAATAGTGATGAAGATTAGCAAGAAAGAAGTGAAATGAAATTTGTTCAATGAAAAATCAAATTGACGTACGCATATGCTATGGACTTCGCAGAAACAAACAATACAGTTATCATAACAAGGAAAGTTGCTTATGACAGGAGAGTAATTATGACTTGGAATGCTCACTCCCCCCCAACTAAGTGTACAACACCATCCTTGGGGTTGCCATAATAAATGTAGAAAGATAAAAGAAAATTAATATGAAAAGAATGACATACAATACCTTTGGAAATGTTACCGTTAGAGGACATCGACAACAACATGAAAATAAAAAACAAATGACATAGATAGTCAGAGGTTTGAGGTGGACTAATCAATTAGCAACAACTGAAGAAGAGCTCATGGAGTTGGAAATATCGACAGATAAATTGTGTAATCAATATAACGCATGTGTGCTTGAAGCGGATAAGAGAAAATCAACTCTAATGTGAAATGAAATGAATGAAAGGAAAGAACAAAGGAAAGATGGCCGCATAGTGAGAAGGAAAGGACAAGGTGAAATGATGGGTGCATCAGAAATGAAGTGACAACCAGGGTGGTCAAAGTGACATATGCAAGTGGGCACCACATGAGAGGCCACAATGGAAAAGTACTAGGCTGAAAAGGTAGGAGTTCCCATGAGATGAAAGTGAAATGCTGACTTGATAGAGAAAATGGAGGAAATGATGGATAAAGAGAAACAATGGTAGTGGATCCCATGAATGAAATGGTTAGAGCGAATGAAATGGAAAGGTGCTAGCTTACCACTGGACAAAAGCGGCTAGATGAAAATATAGTGAGATAAGTAGCAAATGTCCACGTGGTAGAAAATGACATGGGAAAATGGTAGAGGAAAAATGGACACAAAAAATGAAGAAAGGAATGAAGGAAATGAGGGAAGGGTGAGAAATGAGGTGTAAATGAGTTGGAAAGTGATCATTTGCATGAAGGCAAGTGGCACTGGCAAGAGGCCAAAGAAGCAACATCCTTGCATGTGATAGGATGTCAACCACAGTATATTACCTCCTATCGCAATCCGACAAAGTGCATCCATTTTGTTTATTTTTTCTTTTTTCTTTTTATTTTCTCTTTTTCTTTTTTTTTCACAATAATAGACTGTTAGTATCCTAATTTTCATTCTATCATTTCCTAGAGGCACTGGAGAACTAGTTTTCATCTCTAGGTTTATTGCAATTTTCATCTTTTTTTAAAAATACATTTCAGAAAGTACCTAAAGGTATGTGAAGAGGCCACAGGAGCTCTGTCAAGAAGATGGAATTCCTTTGGAAAACTTGAGACAAAATAATCCCTAGAAATAGGCTTCTTGTACAACTTCAAATGGTGACCATTGACAACTAGAGCCACACAATCAGAGTCCGCAATGTGAAGCTTAGTTGCACCGTTGTCACAGGCCATCTCAATCTCATATGGCCCAAGCCACTAAGTGTGGAACTTACCCTTGAAATCTTGGAAATGGGAATCATACAAGAGTGCCCAAATTACCAGGTTGAAATGACCATTGTCGAATGAAACGTTCATACCAGAGAGCATGTTGTTTCTAGAAAATCTCCACATGGAAGATTGCCTGTTAATGAAGTTCATCTAGTGAATGAAGTTGTGAAATTCATTCTTTTTTTGCATCGGTCAAGCTCAATACCCAATTGGAGTGTGGTATGAAGAGTCTTAACTTCAAACTTAATAGGAATAACTTTCTTACCATAGGCAAGTTTGTAAGGTGTCAAACCAGTAGTGGTTTTCCATGTCGTGTAGTAGGCCCACACTACTTCAGGAAGTCGTGCAACCCAATCTCATTTATGGAGGGAAACTATATTGGAAAGAATGGTCTCAATTTATCTATTGGTAAATTCAACCTATCCATTGGCCTGAGGATGATAGGGTGAATACTTGAAATGTTGAATCTCATATTCACAAACCAAAGTAGAAATAATTTTAGATGTAAACTATGGTCCTTGATTCATGAGTATCTCTTGTGGAACACCGAACCTGGTAAATATATCAGAATAGAGTAAATCAACTACCTTGGTGTCCCTTGCATGCTTCAAGGAAACAACTTCGACCCACTTGGTTACATAGTTCATGCACACAAGGTTGTATTCCTTGTTATGAGATGGTGGGTTGATTGGTCCAACAAATTCAAGCTTCAATTTTTCAAAGGGCTCAATGGATAGCTGAGGATGTAGGGGTATTTCATTTGAGCATGTGGGCCAACCCATACGCTGACATTTATCATAGTGATAAACAAAACACTTAAAAATACTTATGGATTGTAGGCCAGTAGTAGCCTACAATTAAAATCTTCTAGGCAGTCCTCTAAGTAGAAAAATGTCCTCCACAAGGTTCTATGTGGCATGCATGAAGTATATCAAAGTCATCATCTTAGGGTACACAACAATGCATGATTTTGTCAATGCCAATTTAGAAGAGAAATCCATTGATCCATGTGTATGGATCACTGATTCCAACCCAGAGAGAAATAAGGTGGAAACTTGCAAGTAACCAAGTAATTTACAATGTCCACAAACAATTTTTTTTTTTCTGATATAGAAAAGATATGCTCATTTGGGAAGGCATCATCAATTGGAACTAGTTCATCTTCTTCTTCTTGTAACCTAGACAAAAATTCTGCAACCACATTTTCCCTACCAGGTTTGTGAAGTATAGTAATGTCAAATTCTTGAAGCAAAAGTAACCATCTAATAACTCGACTAGTAACAATAGGTTTATTCATCAAGAATTGAATTGTAGAACAAACACTTTATATCCGTTAATATAATGATGAAATTTATTGATTGAATAAATAATAGCTATAAACTCCTTTTCAATTACAATATAGTTTACCACAGCTCCCGTGAAATACTTGTTGATGTAGTAGATGGAGTAGAAAAGATTTTTCTTTCTGTCCAAGCATAGCTCCCATGGAATATCTTAGGAATCATTATGAATATGAAAAGGAAATTCCCAATCCATACCTCTACGTACTGGTTTGGTTACAAGCTTGGTCTTAATGGCTTCAAAGGATTCTTGGCATTCTGGTGTCTAAGAGAAAATGGCATCTTTTGCTAACAAGGCAAATAGGGGGGAGGAAATCTTACTAAAATTTTGGATGAACCTCCTATAATACCCTGCATGGCCTAGAAAGCTATGCACACCCTTTTGGCTAGTAGGAGTTGGAAAGTTTTGGATGATCTGTATCTTTTTGGGATCAACTTGAATACCCTTGGAAGAAATATAATGACCAAGTACTATCTCTTCTATCAAAAGCATATGGAAATTTCCATGGCTTAATGATAAATTAGTGTCTATACAAAATTTAAGTACCTTTTCTAATTTTTTTTTAGCCTCCTCATAAGTATTACCATGGAGAGTAAAATTGTCCATATACACTTCAACACAATCATTTACAAGATCTGCAAAAATACTCAAAACTTCCCTTTGAAAAGTGACAGGGGCATTACATAAACCAAACGGCAAGACGTTATAGGAAAAGGTGCCCCAAGGACAAGTAAAAGTAGTCTTGTCCCAGTCTTTAAGTGCTATGCAGATATGGTTGTAGCCATTGAACCCATCCAAAAAATAAAATAACTTTTTACCTGCAAGAGTGTCCAACACTTGATCAATAAATGGTAATGGAAAATGATCCTTTTTAGTAGCTTTATTAATTTCTCTATAATCAATAAAAATTCTCTACTTACCATTTTTCTTAGGAACCATGACTAGAGGAGAGACCCACTGACTATCTAAAATAGGATATATGATTTCGACATTTAATAAGTTTTGTAACTCCTCTTTAACTATTTCATGCAAGATGGGGCTAAGTTGTCACTGTGGTTACCTAACTGGATGACTACCTTCTTCAATGTAAATATGGTGTGTGCAAGAGTTAGGATGAATGCCACACATGTCTTTGTATTCCCAAGCAAATTCATCTTTATAAGTTCTAAGCATGTCTTGGTATTCCCAAGAAAATGCATCTTTATAAGTTCTAAGCATGGCAATGAGATCTTGGATTTTTTCAGTAGTTAAAAATGGATTAATATTAAGTTTGTGACTAGGTAGAATATCCATGGCTTCTGATTGTGCAGGTGAATTAATGGCTAGTACTTGTGAAATGGATGGTGTATAGCTAGATTTTTTAGAGAATAAAAATGGACTGAATTGACAATTATGAGGTAGCAACTGATGCAATGTAATAAAGTGTTGAATGGATTGTGAGCTACCTACCGATGGAAAGTTTCCAAAAGGAAAATGAGTATTTATACCTAAATGAAGAGCCATGCTTTCAAATATTTCATTAGATGAATATCTATTCAGAAGAAAATTAACAAGAATATTATCTTCACTAGGTTCTTCCATATCTAATGCTTGATCAATTGTCAAGATTGTTAATGACTCATCCAAATCACTATCAACCCATAAGTTAGATCCTCTGTCTCCAACAGGGGATGTACTAGTGGGTATAAGGTCAACTTTTTTGTGTGATCTCCATTAGAAATGACCATGTTTCTTGACCAATAGTTGATGAATGCATTTGCAACCGCTAACCAAGGTCATCCCAAAATCAAGGGATATCCCCCCAGCTTAATTTTTGGCTGCAGAATCATAAAGTCAATTAGGTATTCCCATGAATCAATAGAAATGACTACATCTTCAATCATACCCTCTAGTTTCACCAAAGATCAGTCTACCATTTGGAGAAATCTGGGAGTAGGTATAAGTCCCTTAAGTGACAATCTTTCTTTTGTTTCATTTGTCATAAAATTAATTGCAATGCCCAAATAAATAAGTGGGTTAGGAATAATAACTTTATAGATACACACCTCGATGACAAGACTCCCTGGATCTAAATACTTAGGAATGGTTATGTTCCCAAGCATGAGGTTTGTTTGCTTTCCAATGACTTGGCAGTATTTGGATCTTTCTTCTTCTTCTTCTTCTTCTTCTTCTTTCGAGTACATAAATCTTGAACTATTTTTTTATATATGGGGATTTCTTGATGGCCTGAAACAAAGGAATTTTAATGTTAACATTGTGTAACTCATTGAAAAAATCAAATTCAGGTTGGGAGACTCCCTTTTGTACAGGTTTTGAATGAAATCGATCGGGGAATGGAGGTTCCTTTACTGGATCCTCTTTAGGTTCCTCATTAATTTTGGTGATGGTTGGACCCTGAAGAGATTTTTTCAACCTTAATTGGACTCCATCTATTTCTACAATATTAACAAGATAAGTAGAGTAACCTATCGCCTCATTATTATACTTGGGTTGTGTTTCCTTATTGTTGGTATTTGAATTTTGTTGAGTTGGCATTGGTGTGGGCTTCGATGGTTGTGTTGGATTGGCTGGTTGGGTGGATGATGATGGTATGGGTGGAAGAAATTATTGTAGTTTTTGATATGGGTTAATCATGGGAGGAGGTGGAAATTGTGATTGTGGTGGATATGGTTGTTGGTATGGTGAAGGTTGTGGCACTTTTGGCCTCCATGCCTGCTACCATGACTGTGAAGCATATTGGTATCATTGCACCCATTGAGGGTATTGTGGAGGTTGTTTCCAACCCTCGTACCATCTTGGCTAATTGGAAAAAGAATTAGATTGGCTAGGTCTAGGAGAAAAATAATCATTCATCATCCCAAGATGTATTACTCAAGGTGGAAAAGGTTGCCTTGGGGCCAAGTAGTAGACAGGTTCCTCAGAATATTTAATATCAGGTACACCTATAGGTAGAGGCCTTAGGATGGAACTCTTACTAGCTTCCTCTAAAGATGCAATATTTTTCCTATTGATAAGTCCAATTTATGGCTCAATTTTGATAGAGTTTATTATCCATTTGTTGTAGTTGTCATAGACCTTGATACTTGGATGTTGACATTTTCATGATATTTCCTCAAAACTATAGACATTGGGAATAAGCTTATTTTTGTAACCTTTAAATGACATTGACATGCTATATGAACTATCTATGTTAATTTTACATGTGGATTAATGAATGTTACTTTAGGATAGTTATAGATATCGAATTGTTGTGCATACTAATGTTATCATGCAGATATAATTAAAACCTACAAAATTGAGGAAGATTTTTCTAGCTAGTCATTTTCCATAAAGGTCAACAAGTAATCATTCAAAAGGTCAATGGAGGGAAGACTCTCAATGGAGGGAGATTCCTAGTTCAAATCCAATATTGTAATTTCCTTGTAAATGGTCATAATAGTTTGTTGAGCGAATATAGGAGCTATTGTTATGCTAGATCTGTGTTAAGGCAGAACGACTTGATTAGATTCCATGCATGCACAACCTCCTTTCCATTTTTTATGCTTTCCCTAAAGTGGCATCCTAATTTGTTGGACTTTACCGCCTTGCTAGGCAGTTAGTTAGTAGTTTTCCCTCCTATAAATAAGACTCAAATGCTCCTTCTTAGTAGGTTGATTAATCTGATGTTGTATTCACATTCTTAGTTTTTCAGTAATACAGTTATGTTGCTCTATTGTACTCATTCTCTCCAATGAATAAAATGAAGTTATAAGCTTGTTGCATCTAAGTTTATATTTGTCTTAAGGGATACTCATCCAAGGGGGCCCAATTGGTGAGCATTCCATCCTTTAGTTTGGTTATTACTTTATGTTCAACAATTAGTTAAGAATTTGGCAACTGTCTATTCCTGCAACCAAAGCAAATAGAGTAGTTTCCTATTTGTCATACAATTTAGCTTAGTATAGTTGTTGGTTGATGTTGAACACTTATATTACTTCTTTCCAAGCAATTTCCTTTCAACATTATGTCTTTCTTAGTTGTAGAATGAAGATGGCTACTATGGATTCCTAGTGCACATATTGTGCTGACCCATTTCAAGTCTACATCCCTGGGTTGACAAGTTAAATGCACCTTCATGATGATTGAGATAGCTATTTAGATTAGATGTCCAATCTCTAAATCACAACTTTAAGGGCTTAGTTGTTAAATCATTGTAGGAGGCCAACATTTTTTGGTGTCATTATCGGGGATGGTGTCAAACTAGGGAGTTCTTTGGAGTCATTGGTAGTTTCTTTCCTGTTGTAGTATTTTTGCAATTTTTTTCTTAGTATACCCCTCATTTAGGAAAGTAATGATCCACTATTCTTTTTCCAATTCTTTGTGTGAGATGGTTGATATTGAGTTGATATCGTATTCATAGAGGAAGGAGGAGAGATGCTCATAGGATATTCCTTCCTAATAACCCTGATCCATTCTAGCTAGTTGAGCCTCATAATCTGCCAAGAGATGAAGAAGAAGAAGAAGCACACCCTTTTTTTGATGCATTTCCCAATCTAACCAATTTTGACACTTCCTTTGAAGATCAAAATCATATTGAGAACCCCTTTGCTTTGGAACTCCATCAGGAAAGCATGGGTGATGCAAATAGAAACAAACCTAACTAATCAACTTTTCCTTTCCCCATTGCACATTAGAATGAAGTTGACAACCTCAAAAATATCCCTACTTCACTCCTTCCTAAGTTCTATGGACTTGTCACTGAAGACCCTGATACTTTCTTGTTTGAGTTTGATATCCTCTGTAGGAGCTATGACTATACCACTTATGCTCATAGGCTTAAGTTGTTCCTTACCACCTTGAAAGAGGCTGCATTAAGATGGTTTATGAGCCTAGGAAGAAATACTATGGAGACTTGGGATGACATGAAGACAAAGTTCCTTGAGAAGTACAAGGAATATTGTAGTAGTGACATGAGAGGAGATGGAATCTTTAGGATGCAACAAAAGGAAGATGAGAGTCTGGAGGATTATATTTCAAGGTTTCTATTTTGCTTACAGAAATATCCACACCATACATTCAATGAAGAATAAAAAAATATTCTCTTCCTAAGAGGAATTAATGATAGTTGCACTAATGCCTTAGAAGTGATGGGAGGAGGAGATATCACTCAAGTCCCTTGGGAGGATATCAAGAAGATATGTCAAAACTATTCTAGGGTAGCTTCAAAGAAAGGGAGAGCTTACCAATCCTCTATGGGTAAGTCATCTACCAATGGAGTTTCAAGAATGGAGATTACTCACTTACTACCAGACTTCAAGCAAGACATCATAAACAATCTGGCTACTCAGCTGGATACACTTCAAGCAAAGAAGAAACAATAGGAGGCAAAGGAAATGTTGGCAAAATATTGCCCTTATTGCAGACAAAAGAAGGACTACAGATGCAAAATGGTAGCTAACATTGATAGTAAGTAGATCCCACCTGAGTTTAAGCCAATCTAGGGTGATGAGGATCAAGTCTACTACATTGCACAAAGGATACCATGGGCTCCAAGACAAGGTATGACACCAGATCCATTATCCTTTTTTGGGCCTTATTTTAATTCTTATTCATCAGGTAACCAATGGAAGCCCCCATTTCCATCCAACTATGGAGGATATCCAACACAACCTTGGAATAACCCTCCAAATACCTGGACCAATCTCGAAAAACTCTCCACACCAGTGGCAACAACCTCAGGGGAATTGGCAGCAGTTTCAAGGAAATTGGTAGCCACCTCCAGGAAACTAGCAACAAACATCTCAATGGAGGGGAGGACAACAATGGCCAAACCAAACAACCAGTTACATACAACCACCTTCTCAACCCCAACAACCTGCTATAATGCCTCCTCCTACTAGTTCAAGTTCAAACACACCTAGACCTACTTAGCTACTAGCTCAACCCACACCTAACCCAAATAACAAACCACAATAGTAGCAGCCAGTATACTCTGCTGATCCAAATCAATTTTCTGCATATGTTGTGAGTGTAAGTGACATCCACTTGCATTCATGAACTACTTTTCCAGCTCCTTCCACACCCATTATTACTGAGCTTCCTATGGAAGAGGAGCATCTGAATGTCCCCATTCATTCAAGTGCACCTAAAAACCCTGAACTACTACCAGTCCAATAGACTGAACAAGAACCACCATTTCCTCAGACATTGGAAGTTGCTAAACAAAAGGACAAGAAGGAGGAAACAACCTTTGACATCCTAGATCAGTTGAAGCATATATGTGTTAAGATACCTCTATTTCAGGCCATAAAAGATGTTCCCATATATGGCAAAGAAATTAAGGAATCATTCCTCAAGAATCTAGGTAGGAAAAATAAAGACCCCACTACAATTCATGTGGTGGGATAGCTGGCTAACATCATGCTTGGGAAAGTGACTATTCCCAAATATAATGACCCAGGTAGTCCTGTGGTAGGAGTTGTTATAAATGGGGTCCAAATAAAGAATGTCCTAATTGATTTGGGAGTAGCAATAAATGTGATGAATAAGGACATTCTGTAGCAATTAAATGTTACAAGCATGAGAACTACTCCCACTATCCTGCAGCTTGTTGATAGTTCCACTATTAAACCTGATGGTATAGTAGAAGATCTTGTGGTAACTCTAGACTCTTGGGAGTACCCAGCAGATTTCATGATTCTTTCTCCCAAAGCTACACTAGGCGGGTATCCCATCATCCTAGGGAGGCCATGGTTAGCAACAAAAAATGCCTATATTGGATGTTGGACAGGAGACATGACCATTTTTTATGGAAAGAGCACCAAAAGGCTTGTTCTCTACCCTCTTGCTCAGCCATCCAATGATATCGATAATTCCATATGGCCTCATGTTGGTGAAGAGGCTAAGGAAGTCAATTATGTGGCACAACTTATGATGTTAGGAAGAAGTTATTTCATGTATATTTAGGAAGAAGATGAAGTATTGTCTAACATAATTCAGAACCATTGTGAGGTGCAAAAAGCATCATCCTCTCATGCATTTGATCTGTTGGTCAAATGAAGACACTTCTGCCTACTCTTCCTATATCTAAACTTCTTGTAGCAATAGATATGTCTCATACATTTTTGCCACATGAACTCAAGGTACCAAACATTAGTGAAGCAACTATGATAGAGTTAACTACACAAGTGCAAGTGTCAGAAGGGAAATATCTAAATATTAACAACAAGTTGAGTGAAGATTAGCAATTATCATTGAAAAACTTATTGAAGACCCACCAAAACGCATTTTCATGGGACTATCATGATATGAAGGGATTGGATCCTAAGATCTGCACCTATAGGATATACATAAGAGATGATTGCACACTAGTGAGGCAGCCACAAAGAAGAATTAACCCTACATTGAGAGAAATTGTAAAAGGGGAACGACAAAAATTGCTAGATGCAACATTTATCTACCCCATTTCAGATAGCCAATAGGTGTCTCCATTGGTGATTGTTCCCAAAAAAGGAGGGAAGTGGTGAGTTTGTGTTGATTACAGGGAACTCAATGTTGCCACCAAAAAGGACCATTTTCTCCTTCCTTTCATAGATCAAGTTCTGGATTCACTTGCAGGAAAGCAGTACTTTTCTTTTCTATATGGATTCAGTGGGTATAACCAAATACAAATTGCACTTGAAGACCAAGAGAAGACCATCTTTACCTATCCATGGGGGACTTATGCCTACTCAGTACTTCTATTTGGATTATGCAATGCACCTGCAACTTTTCAGAGGGCAGTCATTAGCATATTTTTAGAGATCTCACATGATTGCATGGAGATTTATATGGATGATTTTACCACCTAGGGTGTTGATTTTAATGAAGCATTGGGAAATCTTAAGAGAGTCTTACAAAGATGTGAAGACCATAATTTGTCTTTAAACAGTGAAAAGTGCTTCATGATGATGCAGGAAGGTGTAGTCCTTAGCCAATACATCTCTCACCAAGGAATTCAAGTAGATCCTGCCAAGATTGAGGTGATCACCAATTTGGATATATCTACAAAACAAAAAGATGTTAGGAGTTTCTTGGGACATGTAGGTTACTATAGGTGCTTCATCAAAGATTTCAGCAAAATGGCAGCACCATTGTACACTCTCCTAACTAAAGATGTTGAATTCCAATGGACAAAAGACTATGACAAGGCATTCTTTGACTTGAAGGTAGCTTTAACTCATGCTCCTGTACTCAAAGGTCCTAATTGGGACCTTCCTTTTCACATTCATATAGATGCATCAGACTATGCTAGAGAAGTAGTCTTAGTAAAAAAAAAAAAGAGCTATTGAGAATGCTATATATTTAATCAGCAAAAACCTGCAAGGAGTTGAATTCAATTATACAGTGACAAAAAAGGAAATGTTGGCAGTAGTCTATGCCCTTAATAAATTTAGGCACTATATAACATGCTATCAGATCTTTGTGCACACAGACCATTTAGACATTAGGTACCTCATGAATAAGCCCCTGATCTTAGGAAGGCTAGCAAGATGGTTGTTGTTGATGCAGGAGTTTGACATAACCATTGTTGATAAACCAAGGAAGGCCAATGTTGTTGCAGACTTTCTTTCAAGGTTGAATACATCAAGAGGACAATCAAATCATTGATGACTCTTTCCCTGATGAACACTTATTTTCCATCAGTGTGCATACACCCTGGTATGCTGACATAGCTAATTATTTGGTCACGGGGAGAGTTTCTCCTCACTTCTCTCCAAAAGAGAGAAGGGTGTTCATTGAAAAAACTTTTCCTTTCTCATGGATTGCAGGATTCTTGTTCTACATTGGATCAAACCATGTCATGAGGAGATGTGTCAGGGAAGATGAGACATATGATATATTGCATGCATGTCACAATGAACCCTATGGAGGGCATTTTGCAACCAAGAGGACAACAATGAAGATTCTGAACACAAGATATTACTAGCCTGCACTCCACAAGGATGCAGGGAAATATACAAGGAAGTGTGATAGATTATATAGGATGGGCTAACCAACCAAATTTGATGAGATGCCCCTTTAATCCCAGGTATTAATCACTCCATTTGATAAATGGGGATTGGATTTTGTAGGACCCATTGATCCTCCATCAAATGGTAAATCCTATATCCTAGTTTGCACTGATTATGTAACCAAGTGGGTAGAAGTTAAAGCCATGAAGCATGCAAGAGATAAGAAGGTTGCATAATTTCTTTATGAGGAAATTTTCACACAATATGGGGTTCCAAGGAAGATAGTGACTGATCAGGGGGCACAATTTACATCAACCCTTGTCACAACACTAGTTAATGAATATAATGTGAGGCATAGGAAGTCTACTCCTTATCATCCTCAGTCCAATGGCCAAGTTGACATGACCAATAGGGAAATTGAAGCCATTTTGACCAAAATAGTGGCTATCCATAGGAAGTATTGGGAAAATAGGCTGCCATAAGCTGTTTGGGCCTATAGGACTACTTGGAAAAGAACCACAGGCTTCACTCATTTTGAGTTGATGTATGGAAAGATAGCTATGATGCCCATTGAATTTGAGCATAAGACTCTTAGGAATACACTAGACTTAGGGAAGGATATCTCAGAGGAACAAAAGGATAGAATTATGTAGCTAAATAATTTGGATGAGATGAGAAAGACAACCTTGCATCACACAAAGGTAGTGCAGAATCAGAGAATAAAGTGGCATGACAAATTCATAAAGGACAAGAAATTCCAGCCAAGTGACTGGGCACTCCTTTATGACTCCAGATATCAGGATAATGTTGGTAAGCTGCAAACAAGGTGGCTCGGGCCATATGAGGTTGTTGAAGTCTTTCCCAATGGAGTTGTTCAGCTCACTACCATTGACCCAGTGAGATTTAAACTACATGTCAATGGTCATTGCCTTAGGTTGTATTACAAGCCAAATTCCAAGGAGGAATTCATGCAACAATTCACTCAACATGCAACACCCGAACTTCTTGCAGCCGAAGGAAGTGGACCTAGTGTCACTCCTTCTGGCTAACCAAGGTACATAAATTTTCATAATAAAGACTTCCACTTGTGTGGGAGTCCACTTCTTCATTCATCCACCCATCCACTCATCCATCTCCACATTTCTCTCTCTTCCATCACTCTGCCATAACTTCACTTCATTCCACTTCACTTTCATTAATTGCTCAACTGACTTCTTAAAAGGTGACTGATACTTCCTCAATATTCTTTACAAAAAATATTCCATGAATTCAAGTATGTGCACATCAATTTATTACATCTTAATTATCTTATAGTACATTTAATTAATTATTGTACATTAATGTAGATGTACTCCATAGCATGTAATTATCCCTTGCCCTGTCAAATCATCATTACCACCTTGCATGTGAGGACACATGCTCAAATTTAGGTTGGGGGGGAGTGTGTATAACATTTCCATGTGTCAGTCCATGTTGGTCTGTGCCAACAAAATTTAAATTGAGAAAATTTGAATTTTGAGTGAGGTGACGGCTCGCATGTGTGAGATGACATCAACCACCACCATTTTTCTTGATTGTATCCTTCATTTATTACTCCTTATTTCCTTTATTGCCTCTATCATAATCCTAAGCCACCAAAAAGGTAAAATTCATATGACATTGGAGTTGGGAATTCAGTAGCATTGTAGGAAGGAGAAATTTAGCTTTTAGACGAAGATTATAGGAAGGGAAACCTTACAGTGTGCTTGTTTAATTGCAGACAACTAAAACAATGGGAGGTGGGTTAATTAGAAATGAACCCATAGTTCATGATGTGGTACTATAGGATGCACCTTCCCAGGATGAGTTCATAAACTGTGGATGGTTAGATTATTTCTTGAAGCTTAATGGTTATAATGAGGACGTTGTGCTGAAATTTGTGTAGTCATTTTCTAAAGGAAAGGGCATGGTAAAAGGGTTGGAGGTAATAGATACTGAAGAGAGGATTGCAGAAGTTACAAGGTTGTCTACCGATGGTGAACATTACCCTACTACTAGAGATGCAAGGTCAGGTAGGGCTGAATTTATTGAACCTGATGACCCACCATTGGATGTAGACAAGCAAGGCACAAAGAGAACCTCTCTGACTGAGCCATGGAAGCAAGTAGTTGTTTACATTGTGAAGTACCTTACTTGTGAAGTTCGTCAGTCAAACCTACATTTTGTGCACTTCAAACTCATGAATCATATGAGGCATGGGAGAAGAATGAACGTTCCAAACGTGTTATATCATCTCCTTTCAATCATGATGGTTGAAACTAAAAAAGGTAGGGATAATTTTGTCTCCCACCATTGTCTAATCAAATTATTAGTAGAAAAATCTCTGCATGATGTGTCTGATATGACTTGGGAGGAATTTTTAAATATTGATCAATTTAGACCAGAGAATTTGTGACCTAAGGTTTTGCCTCAACCTCGTAGGGTTAGTAGGAAATTGAGCATGGTTGAAGCCACTCCTGGTGCCTCAACTTCTGGTGCAAGCCCTAGTGCAAACCCTCCTGTAGCTAAGAAAACTATAGAGATTAGTCCTTCTGAGGCAGAACATTCAAACAAAGGTAGTTCATCTTCAGACTCTAATGATGATGTCCCTCTTGGAACCCTAATTCGAACTAGGGAACAAAAGAAAGAGGTAGAAATGAGGAATGGAAAAGATAAAAAGAAAATGACATGAAAAGAAGCACCAAGATCTAAGAAACGGAAGGTTGACATTGTTCTTCCTACAATCGAAGAAAAACATGAAACCCCTCCTAAAAAATCAAGACCAGTTGGGGTAGCCACTGGTGTGTCTCCAAAGAGAATCCCTAGCCCTCGAGGAACATCACAAGAGGACACAAAATTCCCAATGGGGTAGGTGAACATTGAGGGAAAGGACATTTTTGAGGAGCAGGCAGACATAAAGTTAGCATAGCTTGCTCCCATCGCAGAACAGGTTGAGAGTCAAGAGTATGAGAAGAATCAGGAGCTCCTGCAACAAGAGAAAGAGAAAGAGTTCCTACAACAAGAACAAGAACCCCTGCAACCAGAATTGGGTGAACAGTCAGAATCCCTATAGCCAGAATTGGGTGAGCAATCAAAATCCCTACAACTGGGGCCACATGAAGAGCAAGAATCAATGCCAGGAATTTTTTTGGTAGGAATACATAAGCCCTCTGATTTTTCAATGCACATGGTATCCATGAACTTATGGAATGAGATGCAAAGGAGGGAAGAAGAATGGAAAAAGAAGAAACGTGGGCTAAAGGAGGAAATTAAAAAGAGAGATGAAGAGATTGAAGAGAAGAATATGGAAATTGTTGCTTTAAAGGAAAAGGTGGAAAATGTAACAGCCTTAGTACCTCAGTTGTTAGAATGTAGGACTCCTCCAAGGTTCTATGCTTTGTATTTGAAGGAGAGGAATCTTTCTTTTAAACTAGCAAGGATCATTTTAGGTTTGAATCTTTCCATTGAGACTCCTCTTGAATTTTTCCAGGCTTATCAGATTGCTCCTCCTGAAATGATTTTTTTGTTTGATTGAATTCTATTTGCATAATTATGTTGGGTCCCGAGACGATGATTAGAATCCATTGTTGTATGTTGTGGATCTCCAATTAAGGGAATTCATGTCTTGGGTACATAATGAAATTATTTGGGGATAGTAGTTCAGGACTTATAGGAAAATAGAATCCAACACTCCCCTACCTATCAAGGCTGAATCTAGAAACCCAGGAGACATTTTTAGGGAATCGCACATATTTCTTTACCGACCAAGCTATAGCAGTAGGATCCTTCCTGTGAGAGAAGCAATCTACAAAGAATATGAGAAGGTAGTAGAAACCATAGGGAAATCTATAATGGAATATCTAGCATAGAGGTGGAACAGTTTGATTGATGAGTTAAAGCAAGTTGAGCCTCACTCTCTACAGAACTATGTTGCAACATGCAAAAAAATTGATAGATATATACAGATTGGAAGGATGAAGGGACAATTTTGGCTTCCATTAACTTTTCAGCCACCTATCCTATTATGGCTTGTGCCAAATTTTAGGTATTATCAATATGATATAGTTGTAGAAAGGTAAAGATGGAACAGGTTGGACAACAAGCAAGGGTTCTATTGGGACCCTAATTCTTACACTGCAAGAACTAATGTAGGATAGCTAGTAGTTGCAGATTTTAGAGTGTTGACCAAGCAAAAGAACAACCCTTCATCTATTGGAGGACTAGAAAAACCTTAGGTTGGGGGGAGTGATGAGTCCAATTTAGAGTTCAATTTTGATAGATTTTATTATCTATTTGTTGTAGTTGTCATAGACCTTGATACTTGGATGTTGACATTTTCATGATATTTCCTCAAAATTATAGACATTGGGCATAAGCTTATTTTTGTAACCTTTAAATGACATCGACATGCTATATGAACTATCTATTTTAATTTTACATGTGGATTAATGAATGTTACTTTAAGATAGTTATAGATATGCAATTGTTGTGTGTACTAATGTTGTCATGCAGATATAAATAAAACCTAAAAAATTGAGGAAGATTATACTAGCTAGTTGTTTTCCAAAAAGGTCAACAAGGTGATCATTTAAAAGGTCAATGGAGGGAAGACTCTCAATGGAGGGAGATTCCTAGTTCAAATTGAAGATTGTAACTACCTTGTAAATGGTCATAATAGTTTGTTGAGAAAATATAGGAGCTATTGTTATGCTAGATCTGCGTTAAGGAAAACCGGCTTGACCAAATTCCACGCATGCACAACCTCCTTTCCACTTTTTATGCTTTCCCTAAAGTGGAATCCTCCTAATCTGTTGGACTTGACCGCCTTGCTAGGTAGTTAGTTAGTAGTTTTTTATCCTATAAATAAGACTCGAATGCTCCTTCTCAGAAGGTTGATTAATCTGATGTTGTACTCACATTCTTAGTTTTTCAATAATATAGTTATGTTGCTCTATTGTACTCATGCTTTCCAATGAATAAAATGAAGTTATAAGCTCATTGCATCTGAGTTTACATTTTTCTTAAGGGATACTCATCCAAGGGGGCCCACTTGGTTAGCATTCTATTTTTTAGTTTAGTTATTACTTTTTGTTCAACAATTAGTTAAGAATCTGGCAACTGTCTATTCCTGTAGCCACTAGAATTCCATTCTATGAATGTTCCTGCAACCAAAGCAGATAGAGTAGTTTCCTATTTTTTTTCTCATATTTTCATTTATGTCATGCACTTCAGCTTAGTATAGTTGTTGGTTGATGTTCAACATTTATATTACTTATTTCTAAGTAATTTCCTTTTAGCATTATGTCTTTATTAGTTGTAGAATGAAGATGGCTAATATGGATTCCTAGTGCACATACTGTGCTGACCCATTTCAAGTCTACGTCCCTAGGTTGACAAGTTAAATGAACCTTCATGATGATTGAGATAGCTATTTAGATTAGATGTCCATTCTCTGAATCACAGCTTTAAGGGCTTAGTTGTTAAATCATTGTAGGAGGCTAACTCCTATTATAAGGGAAAGCCTCACTACTATGTCTCTTACGATAGGTCAAACATAATACAACCAAGGCCTTTTCAACTTCCTCTTACTTTTTGTGAGTATATAAAGTATCAATTTGTTTGCACATATGATTTAATAAATTGGTTTTGAGATCTTCAAGTAAATTACCTATTTCACGCTTTGTTATACCTGTTGCATTTCCAGAGGAAGAAATCTTACTTAAATAATTCCTCCTCGAACGTTGAAACCTTGAGTAATTCCTGCAAATGTCACAAATATCATCAAAATTCAATTTAGAGATGTCACTCTTACCTATTAAATTCAATGCATCCATATTATCATCTCTTATTCCCCTAAGAAATGACATTTTAATAGCATCAGGAGTTAGCCCCAGTTGTCATGATCATTTTAAGCTAAACATTAAGCATTTGAGGTAAGCTTCCATAGATTCATCTTCTTTCTATGTCATATGGAAGATCGCATCCCAAACCTCTTTCGTTTTATAATACTCGTGGTATTTTATCAAAAATACTTCCTTCATGTCATCCCATGTTTTGATGTTTTTGAGGTTCATGAACCAATGTAAGACTGCATCCTTCAACATGGCTGGGAATAACTTGAGCTTTTGTGCATCACTCTGATAGTCATAACTATGGCACAACACATCAAAATCAAATAAGAACATATCAGGATCCTCAACAGAAAGACCACAAAAAACTGACAAAGCGGAATGAGGAATTTTTTTCATAGGGGCATCCTCTTCAAGATGCATAATTGGAAACTCAAAAGTGACTGGGTTGTTATGGGCTAATGCTCTCACATTTTTATCTTTGTTGTTATTGTTTTTGTTCTTGTTGTTGTTGTTGAGATCTGCCATGACTTGAGATGCCCAAGGGGTGAAGAAAGTTTTGAATGGCTTTTTGGTTTCCTAAGGATGAACCTACTCTAGACTTGTAATATTCTTGGAATAAATTTACAACCGTCTTTTCCAATTCTTTGGAGGACTTTGGATGAGTACCAAAAGGGGTCTCAACAATGGTAGACTCAATAACACACTTTTTTGATATCTAGTTCGACTAATTCTTTCTCGGGTGTTGTCTGCATGACTAATGGTTATAATTTTCTTTTCAATTTTCCTTGTTGTGAGCCACTTCCCTCAATGAATGGTTTTGATTTATTTTTCATTTTTTTAGAATGTGAACTATTTCCCTTTTCCTTTTCAACAAATCTCCCCTTATTGTCTCTACTACGATTCCTGCACCTATATGACTTATAACACCACAAATTAGGAGTATTAACCTTGATAAGGTCGACAATTATGAAGGCTTTCCTCTTGATGTACTAGTCCTAATTCAATTTACTATGGTTTCAGGCCTTTGATACCTTTCCTTAGTAGCAATGCTAAAAATGTAGGGAAAAACTATGGACTACAAAAGGGGTAAACTTTTATCTCTTATAATTTTGTTCAATAGTTCTACAAATCCAATTGGTATGACTTTTCATCAGTTTATTCCTGTGTGTGTCACTCTGGGGATCATAAACTAATGAAAGGTATTGGGGTTGTCTACCTAAGGGTTGAAACTAGTAAATCAAGTGGGGATGAAATTTGGGAATTAAATCAAGACACACTTCTTAATCTAGGAATTAAATCAAAACACACCTTCAATCCACAATTTTAATAAAATCTTGGTTTTAATTATTACCTCCCTATTTCAAATCGACACACATACAATTTTGAATCCTCATTTAAACCATTGAAATCAGTGTCTTAGATTTACATAATAATTTCAAACATTAACAAAAATGGTAGAAAGGATGTAATGCTAAAAGTGTATTAAAAAAATTCATGAGGTGACAGGAGCTGCAATAATTAGGCGACAAGACTTGTGGTGTCCTGGCGATGGGATCTGGTAAAGTTGTGCAGGTTATTTCAATTTTCTAAAAACATAATGAAAATTCATATGTACATGTTTTCCTTGCAATCTATACTCAAGCCACACGTTATTAGTCTTTTCCAAAGAGAGCTTACTTCACACTTTAATAAATAAAACCACGCTGATTAAAATCAATTCAATAAAATGCATACAAAATTACTAAACTTAATTAAATCAACAAACATATGAAATCACTAAAAAAAAAAAATTATAACTCACAAACAACAACAAAAAGATGAATTTGGATGTTGGTTAAGGAGTGGGCCTTTTCTCTCAACCAGCTGAATGGAGGAATATGTCTTCATAGCACGTAAATTCAACACTTAATATTCTTATGCGTATATTAATTTCAGCTTCAAGATTGTTTTCATACTCGAGAGAGAGCATATATATATGTTCAACTACAAAAAAAAATATTAAAAGTAGATATGTCTGCCATTTGTAAGTTTATGACAAGAAATACTAGATCGATTTGGAAAATAGTGAAGTGGCCTACGACCTACTATTTTCTAAATATTCAAAAAACTGATTACAAAACCTAATTACTATATCATCAACTAAATAGAAACTAAAATAAAATAACTAAAAAAGATCATGAGTTCCTCAATATAGTCTTCATTACTCATTCCTTCGACCTCTAAAAACCCTTGTTCACATAACCACCAAAAATAGCACTCATAAGTTTAATTACCAAGTGTTTTGTATCCTTCAATCCATATTAATTAACTTTAATAATTTATAACTATTATGGTAATTTAAGAGAAAAGGACCAAAAGGTAAGCTATAATGGACACAAAAGTCAGTGAATTGATGGTAAAATTGATGACAGAATTTAACCCATCACCAACAATATCAAAGAAAATCCATGTGCACAAGGCCTTCGCTACATATCTCATGGATCTCAATATCTCAATCCAAAAATTTTGGTACAACCTTTGTATATCCTAATCAAGCCTCTTACAAAAGAGAAATAGGTTCATTACATTCATCCTTCAAACCATTTGTCGTCATCTCCCCTCCTCCATCTTATTAACTCAAAACAAATATCAATATCCCTCCATCTTCCAAATCTATTTTGGGTCCTTATGTTCCACAATCTACCATTACACATCCTTCATCTACTAGATCCATTTTAGGACCTTATATCCTAAAATCTAATCTTCCATCTTTTCCTACTCATCCCCTCATCCACCAATCATCTATCCATATCACCCATCATACAAACCACACTCTCATAATCCCCAATCAGGATCAACAAAGGCACACTTACATTAATTTCATCTAACATCCTCCATCTATGCATCATCTACAAAATCCTACCTCTATCACTCCATTCATATTCCCTCTGCATCATCCATTTCCTCACACCCATCCCATTCCTATTGAAAGTGATTTGGATATCAACAAAATAAAAATACATCCATCCCAACATCCACATGGTTCTAAAGATCCTCATATCCCTTAAAAAATACATGAAGAAAATAAAAATCTAATCCAAAAGTGCAATCAATCCCAAAGGCTACAAAGTCCCACTAAAGAAAAATCAAAACCATGTGGATCATAAAGCACAAAGATTTAATGAATTCAAAGATAAATCCATAATTTCATCCAAAGTTGCTAATCCAAAAGCTATGCATCCTCACACTCCATCTATTAAATATATTTTGGGTCCCTATGTCCCAAAATTCACTATTCCAACTCCTCCATCATCCCAACATTCTCCATCCATTAATCCTCCTATCATTCCACATCCATCACAATTTGTGCCAATGTTGGTCCTAATAAAATCCCCCTATCACATTCACCTCCCATAATTCTATCCATACACTTCCTAACATACCATCCATTATCCCACATATCTCCCCCATCAAATCCCTTTAATATATTCCCTTTTTTAATCCATCTATCCTAATAAGGTTGTGCCAACATCCAATAGTCACTTCAAACATGGGATCTTATTGTTGCAATATAGAACTTGATGCTTGAGTCCTTCCTCTATCCCATTATCCCCTATCTTCCAAATCCATTTATCCATATCCTTATCCTCATCCATTCCCACACCAAACAAAAATCCAAAAAATAAAAAATAAAAAATAAAAAAAATCCAAAAAATAATAAATAAAAGAAATGAAAATAATAAAAAGAAAATTTGTCCAATGGTAAAAACTTGGAAAATAAGCGCCTTGGGAAAGTACCATGATGAAAACTTGGAAAAGAGGCATCATGTTTAAATACACATTCATTTTCTAACAACACTTAGGGGTAACTTCATGCTAAGCATCCCCATCCTTCATCTCCTTCATCCAACCTATCATACCCATCCTACCAATCATATCCCATTTCTCTCAATCCTTCCATCCTCCTTGTGATACATTCCCTATTGGAATACATCCCCTATATCCACACTATCATACTATGTATCCATCCATCATGCTACCATCCATCTATCTCCATTTTCTGCCCAATCTTTTTATCATCCCTCCAAGTCCCTTATCCTCCCATCCTTCTATCTTCCATCCCTCTTGCCTCATCACACATGACATATCTAGAGTGGGACATTTTATTCCTTTGTGGCATGGTCATTGGAGATCTCATTCCATACCATCCATCCATCTTATCATCCTTCCATATCACTATCTTTATTTACCTATCCTCCTTCCATTAACCCCTCACAAAAATTCATCCCTTCATCCCATGATCCTTCCATATCCCCATCCTTACCTCCCTATCCCATCATCTACTCATCTTTCCATCTCCCCATCCTTATCTTGTTATCCACTCATATTCTCATCCTTCCATCTTCCAAATCCTTATCTTCCCATCTATCCTTCCAATAATCCCTTCCATCACCATATCCTTATCTCTCTATCAATCCATTATATCATCTTTCCATTTCCCCATCTCTATCTCTTTTTTCATCCATCATACCATCTCATCCTTCTATCCCATGATCTTGTGTCATTGGTATCTAGCTATAGGCTACCCCCGTGAAATATAATATCATCTATCCCACTATCATCACTTTGACCTCCCTATTTCACATATCTTGCTAATCTCCTATCAGTGTCCATCACTCATCTATCCATCCCATCGTCCTCCCAATTAATCTTTTGATTATTTGGCTAACTATCCCATATATGAGCTTCACACAATCAACATCCTCTTGTAAATATTGTACATCTTGTATATATCAATCATCCTATGCATAAGGTAAATGCCACATCATCATATAGTCCCATAATTGTACATACTTGTCACTAGGTATCATCCTTGTGTCTTTTGTGTTTCCAAGATCCCCTATCAAGCTGCTACTTCAACAAAATCCATTGGTACCTTTGGGTTTCAAGTATCTTGATCATCTCTTTTCATGAGAATCCTAGGTCACATCCATCCATCTTCAATCTTCATAGGATATATCATTCCTCACATCAGACGATATCAACCCCATCCATCATCCTTATGGAAAAAGGTACTTGAGATACTTGTTATTTATTTGGTGCTTTTGGGATCTTTGTTTATCTTTCTCTTGAGCCTCCTACTTTACCTACTTTAGGTCATCATGATCCATCATATCATGGTGTGCTTTGATTAGAAAAATTAGGGGCAAGTTTTGGCTCTTTATTTTTGTGTTTTCTTGGTTTGTCTCATGTTGTACCCACCAAGATCCTTTGTGGTCTTATATTAAATTAGGGCATTCCTTTTTTTTGAGGTTTTCTAGTACCGTATCTACTAAATCCCTTTGTGACTTTGTCAGATGTTGGACTAACCTTTTATTTATTCTATCAATCCTATGCATGTGATACAAATTCAGCTTGGTTCCTCATACCCTGGTGTATAGTGTCTCATGTTGTATAAATTTAATTTATCACTACATGGTATTTATAATTTAGTGCTCCAAATCCCCCATCCATTTATCCTAAATATTTATAATCTATTCATCCTTCATATCTATCCCCAAATCAACCTATCCTATTTACTTTCATCACTCCAGTTAATCCTATATTTCATCTGCACATGAATCCTCATCCATATTTTCATCTACCCTCTCATCATTTTCTTGTAACAAGCATATGCATCTCATCACTTCACTCCTTCTAGGATAATATAGATTTGCTAGTCTAAGCATCTATTCATCCATCCTAATCATGTCATCATCCCTTCAATATTCTTAGGCTAATATATATTTTTTAGTCTAAGCATCTTTTCCTTCATCATATTCATTCATTTTATCAATCCTATTTCTCCTATCAATTCCACATCACAAGAAAATCCTACTTCATGCAATCTAGCACAAATAATCCAATCATAACCTTGGTCTTGTTCCTAGCCTTGCTACAAGCCTTGATTTAAATCCAATCATCATCAAGATTTATCCTTCCAAATCCTTTTTTTGTTTTAGGATATATCATTCCCACATCAGCAACACTCCAATCATCATCATCAAAATGTATCCTTCCTAATCCTTTTATTTTTTGGAATATATCATTCCCACATCAACAACATTCCATCCACCATCAATCAATCTTGAATTTTCAGCATGATCAGGGTAACATCATGTTTATCTTTGAATTATTTTTGTGCTTTCTCTCTTGCAACAATCTCCTTTAATTATCTCTTCCTCCTCCCATCATACTATATGTTCATTCTAATGACCCTTGCAATTCTAACTTTTATTTTTCATTTTGAGTGCTTGTAATTTCATCAAACATTTATCTTGCAAACTACTTTCAGCATATATAAGTTGTTTCTTTTCCCAAATGATGATAAGGTATGCAAAGGAAGACTCTCACAAGTATATTAATGATCGAGAATGCAAATTATGCAATGCAAGTGATCATTCTAATTTTTACAAGAATTAGGAATGATTGTAATGAAATGCAAGAATAGTTACAACTAGAGGTATTTTGTCAAACATATGATAGGCAAACTCAAACTCCAATATATTGACTACAGTTTTATTACAATGCTTGCCAATGTCATTAACTATGGCACACCTCAATATGGGATGCCTTCAATGAGAAAGATAGTGATGCAATGACTCTCAATTGCTAACCTAAATATGATGATACTAAAATGTAGATTACAATTAAGAAAATGTTGTGATTCAACTATAATGCAAATATGACAATGATATATGCTAATTAAAATGATTATAAGGGAAACAATCTTCTAGAATTTAATATGCAAATTGTAATTAAAAAAGGTTGCAAAGACAATGATTGCATAGACTAGAAGAGAGACCGGAAACTTATGCAAATGTAATCAAATATTTCCAACCTAGAATGACGTCTTTGATAGGAAATGGTAGCACTTGGGTTGATCTAGGAACTATGCTCCAGCAATCACAAACAAACCATAAGTTGGAAAGGAATGTGACGTCTTCTCCCAATGAAGTCAATTCCTTTTAGGATTCACAAAAAATAATATCAGTCTTCAAAACTTATCAGGACTTTATGAACCGATTCAATTTTCTCTTCCTAATGGTGGTAATTATCAATGGAAAAAGTAGCTAAGGCAATTTTTCTTTATGCAAAATTTGTCCTATCTGGTGATAAAGCTCGACCTCTCCCAATGATAAATTATTCCAAGTATTCCACGATTCTGCTGAGATAATCAAATATGCCATGATTTTTCCTTTAGACTGGCAGTTGTTTCAAATATAAAAAATAATAATCACAACTTTCCAAGCAACACCCGATAGCATGCCTATTATGTCTTGCAGATTTTTCTTCATCGACAAAATGATAACTGTTGATGTGGTGTTTTGCACACTTTCTCAACACAGGAAGTGCATAGGTGCACTACCTCTCTTGAAAGGAAATCTCCAACAACAATTTTATGAAAATCACCCAAGGGTATCTTGGGTGTAAGGTCATGACTTGCATGGAATTCCTCAGTTGGTGTTCGATGTGATTTTGCTAGTAATCACAGTGCAGACTTACGTGGCTGGATGTGAGATGAATCTTGGAATGGAGTTTCTTAGATGGAAGTTAGAGTGCAATTTGTTGCAGGTTCAAACAACAATTATAAACTCCCATTCTATCTTATGATTTGGCTTTACAATGTGCAATGAACCTTAGCATAGGTCACTTATTAAAAAAAGGAAAAAGAGCAGGGAAGAGAAGAGGTTCCTGGATCTGAAACTAACTATGAACAATGATCATGGAGGGTTCTACTATGGACAACTTCCTTAAAAAAAAAATTCACTTAACCAAAAAATCACAGTATCATGAAATTTGTGCTATCTTCTAAGGACTGCAAATTTTTTACCATTCATTCACCATATGCATGCATGAACAAAGATAAAATTTGGAGAAACTTTGAATTTAAGTTCAGACTAACTTTACACAGCTATCGACCATTAGTAAACAACAAAAATTATGGACAAGAAAGGCATCAATGCAACAGAAATTTGCACAACCATGGAACAACATTACCAATCTATCAAAATAATATAAGACTATGAAGAATAACAAATCAAATCTAACTAAATCATCTAACTATGAGAGATGAACCATGAAACATGCAAAGAAACTCAGAAATCCACCAAAGTCAATGTATTTCTATTATAATTTCAACAGCATGTCATTACAACAACTCAACTCTCTCTTGAAAATGAGAGACCCCCTATTTATAGTGTCCAAAAAGTAGAATGAATGGCCAAGATTGATTTTCCTTGTGTGGCCAAGATTCACTACAAACTAGGGTTCTACCTACCCCCCAAATATATTACATTTTAAAATAAATTTCTTGTCTTTTCCCTATTTTGTCTTTTTTGTTGATTGCCTTTGTTGCAACTATTCTATAAGGAATTCTTCATCAATAATAGGGTTCCCTTCTTGCTTCTTCAAAGCGACATACTCCATGAACTTCAAAATCAATGATTGGAGCTTTTCAACTTCCATGATCTCAAATTGCAGTACCTGGTAACTCCATTGCTTGGACCTATTAGTGAGCTTTTCCCAATTTTCATCATACTTAGTTGTGTGGTCTCTGAATTGTTCAGACTGGGTGAGGGCTCGGGCAACAAAACTCAAGAAGTCTATAGTGACCTCACCTAACATTCCATCTTCCATCTTCTTGTGTAAGTGCGACCTTACCTTTTTCGGATCAATTTGAATGACAGGAATATCAAACCATGTCATTAGCCTCAAATATTGAATGCAATCTTCCCTAACATCCTTGGCCTAGTCAATATCTGGATCCACCTTGTAGAGTACCTGCTCCAATATTTCCTTTTGGTTCTCGAAGTCCAGCCTCCACATATCCATGAGCCAATGATCATCCGCCTTAAATGCAAGCTCCTTTTCCCAAGTTTTCTTTGGTAACTCGAGGATGGCCTCAATTTTTAGGTAAGTAGACCCATATATCCTTGGGAAGTCCATATAGAATTTCCTTGTGCCCTCAAGAGACTTTTGTACCTCCAAGAACTTGTTTGTTGTCTTAACAATTGATGCCCATGTTTCCAACATATAGGACCTGCCGGAACCATTCTTCCATGGTTTTAGCCAAGTTCTTCCTTTTCGAGCTTGTCGACCTACTCCTTGGACAGTAGTTGTGGCAGAGCTGAGGATGTAGTAGGGAGCTCTTCTACTGATGACCATTGTTGAATATAGGTTGTCAAATCAGCCACTTGCGCTTTGAGCTCATCCTTGGAGATCTTATCTTGCTATATTAAGTGCACCATCATGGCAATGGACTCTTGAAGGTGATCCACCTTTTGCTCTCTTGAAGCAGTTCCCAGGTCGATGGTGGAGACGTTGTAGCTTATTCCTTCTTCCCCCACCACTAGCGTAGCTACTTGCATTGTTCTGGATCCAGAGGCATCCATTGTCACCTTTGATCTAATTTTAGGCTTTTTCTCCCTTTTAGTGCCAATCTGAGCTCGGGCCAATATGGCCTCCAATCTTGTTCTTGGATCCTTCAGAGTGAAATCTTTCTTCTCCAGTTTCCTTCCCGGCCTATCGGGCATCGAGGAATTTTCTTTGGGTGATTCCTGGTCACCTTCCTTTTCATCTTTCATGATTTCAATGTCTTTATCACTAGGAGCCTCTTGCATCTTCCTTTTCCTCATCGGAGTCCTGAATGAACACCTTGCATTTGATGGGGGATTTAGTGGGCATGCATTCCTTGGGGTTGTCTTCCCCTTCAGTATCTCTTTCTTCCTTTTCTTCTTCATTCCCATGCCCTTCAGGCTGCTCAGTCTTCAGAATCTTGTGGGTTTCAGCATCTTCTTTAGGCTTATCATCTTCTTTATCTTTCTTTTCCTTGTGTGGCAGTGGTACATCCTCATGTTCTTTCATTTCTTGTTCTTGATCCTGTGAGAGGGGTATCTCTCCACTATGCTTGGGGCCTTCTTCTTGTTCACCAGTTGGAAGTTTAGTGCTTTCTTCCATTTTATCACCTTCTTGCTCTTCTTCTTTGGGAGGTGGTCTTTCCATTTCTTCCCCAACATCTTTTAGTTGTTAGGCTAGCTCTTCCTAAAAATTGGAATCAAAGGTTTGTACAATGAATTTAGTGTTGGCATCCTTTTCTTCATTTCTCTCAAAAGACTTTGTTTCCTCTCCCTCATGGACTACCTTATCAATTTGTAGATGTTGATGTTTTGGATGCTCATGGTAGTCATCTACTTTCTCCTCCAATGCCTTTGTGGCTTCCCTCTCCCGTCTCTCCAACTCCTCAGATATTTCCATTGTGGCTCTTATTTCAGAAGGCTCAGTTGGGGGATTTGAGATAGGAATGCTGGCAAGAACCTGTGCCAGGGCAGCTTGGGTGGTTGGATTCATTAAAACTTTAGAAATTTTGGAAGGGACACTCTGCATATGTCGTGAGAATGCTTCTGAAAGGGAGAGTGTCGGCATAGGTATTGTTTTTGTTGCTAGTGAAAGGGACATAGTCAAATACATGGAGGAAAAAAAAAGTGGACCAAGATGTCCACCACAGGTGGGGAGGTAGCCACCATGGCCTGAGAAGTTAGTGGAAAAGTAGCAGTAGTAGAGGCAGTCGGTGGGGACTTGGGTTGATCAGCCTCCATATCCTCTCCCCCATGGAGTGGATCTTCTTGTATAACAGGAATTTTAGTGGCACTTCCTGATTTCTTATGTTTCTTAGAAGGCTCACCTTCTGAGGCCTTTCTAGCATACACTTGTGGATTGGACTGTTGCTCGTCGGTTTCCTTCCTTTTCCTTGAGCGAGTGAGTGGAGGGGACTTAAAATTTTCTCCTATTGATGTAGTAGCTACCCCACCATTTGTTCCACTTGGCTCACTTTTGAGCCCTTCATAATTCAATATGACCCCTTGTTGCTTCAATCAGGAAACTTTCCCATCAATCCATTCTTTTATACGAGCCTCGATGGGCTTGATTAGAATGTCAAGGTCATCGACCTCTTGCTCATCCCAATCAATTAGCGGTAGTGGTAGATTAGCGACTGCATCATACCGGGGGTTTATTATTGTGCTCCCATCTTCTTCTACCTGATCAAGCATTGGGAACAAGTTCACCCTTCTTACAACATATGCGATCATCCGCATATAATGCCTCATCTGCACCTCATAGTCATCCTTATAATTAGCCCATAAATATTCAACGCTATGAAGATGGGAATATTCATGTCCAAGTTCCTTCCTAATGTGGCCATAGGGATCCATCCATGGCCGAACCATGTGGAGTCTGAAATGATACTTAGAAAATTCCTTTTCTGAGTTTTGGGCACATTGGGAGGTATGGAGCTTGTACATCCCCTGGCCAAAAGAAAGGGGATAAGAAATCCCTGCAAGATGTTTGCTTCTTAAGAGGGTGTGCATGTGTCACAGCTGCCAAGAGAGCTCCAACAATATTATCTGGTCATTGGGATACTATGGCAGCTTGTTTGGTCTTTCTAAGAAGCCTTGTGCATGAATGTATGTAAACTTTAGATACTGAATAAACAGAAAGGCATACTGCTTCATGAAAGCATTGACACTATGGGAGACTCATCTCTCAAAATCAATCATGATAATTCTAATAATATGACATATGAAAGCATCATTGACCCTGCAGTAGTCCTTCTTGTAGTTCTTGTATTGCAATTGAGGGTACTTTTCATAAAATTTCAGCTCCCTGCCTTGTTCTTCATTTGGAGCTCTGAATAAACCATTATATTTCCTTTGTTCAGTGAAGGAATAGACCAGGTAGGATTCCATGTAGAACTTGGAGGTATTTTTGACTACCATGAATTGCTCATGAAAACAATCACTTATTATCCCTCCCCAGTAGACCATCCATTCTTGAAAGTAGGCTGTTGTACGAAGGCCCATTACTCTGCTTAGCAGGGTTTCCAGATCATGGTATTCTTCATGGAAGTCACGTCAAAAGAGCTCTTGGGGAAACTTTACAGTGATTCCCCTCTTCTCCTTGAGCCAATGTTGATTTATAAGCTTCTTACATTTAATTGGGTCCTTGTCCCACACTACCTTACATTCCTCTATGGTTGGCAATTCCATCTCCTTGAAGGTAGGGATATGAAAGGTATTAGTTATTGCTTGGGATGACATGTTAGCTAACACATTTCCATTCTTGTCCACTATTGTTCTGGTTTTCAGCTGGTATACCTCCTTGTAAGCCATTACTAGTTTGGGGGTGACAAGACCAGGAGGAAAACCTATAGCTTTGGCTATCCCGCTACCCCTAATCAATCTTGCATTCTTTGTCTTAGGGTTGATCCTAACCCTTTGTATGAATTCATCAATTTCCACATGTCCTATGTTGGTGTTAGAGACCTCTTTCCAATCCGTAGTGACTTTAGATTGTAATGGTTCCCCTTGGAACTGGTATTTCATTTGGTCCTTATCTTCCTTCCCACAAGGGGCTTTTCCTGTTTTCCTCCCTTTGTCTTTCTTCGTGACTGCCCTCGAAGGTCCTGCACCCAATTCCATATATTCTACAAATAGAGGAGAGGTGAGCATAAACAAGCATGCAAACAAAAAAGGTTAGCCAAATCCCTGCAAATGGAGTTAGATTGGATAATTCATCATTCAAAAATCTAACATTTAGTCTAAATTGCTATTAGCAATTTACAAGAGGGAGTTTGGATAGTTTGGGCCCTAGAGGCCAGACTTCCCTGATAGGGTGGTTGTTTTGAAGGGCGAATAGGGTAGGGAAATCCATATAATTTCTCCTGCCTCATGACTTGGTCAAATTGGAGGGTTTAGTGGGGGAGCATGCCCTATTTTGGCACATGGGTCAAAGTTTGTTTGGCGATTAGAAGGCATTTAGGTCATCATTTAGGAGATCGAAATCAAGAGGAGGGATAGCCGTCTGGAGTTTGTCATTTGGACGGCTCTGGTGAGGTGGCATTCTGGTGATGGATTTCTACAGGGTGAGACTCGACAAGCTTGGAGGATAACTGGCACAATAGTTTAATTGTTTAAGTATCTCGGGTCAGAGAAGGCGGGAAGCTATTATAGGATCACCGTTGGAAACAGTGGATAGTGAGCGGAGGTCCGCTGGAGGAATTCCGAGGGCATAGGTCTGGCAAGAGGCCTGGCCTATATGTTTTCTTTGTTTTCGTTGAATGGAGCTCATCGGCCAATAGAGGACCGGATCCTAGATGTTAGGAAGGTGAAGACAATAGTCCCTTTTAATACAACTAGGATGGGACGAAGTCCTGACGACATAAGTCCAGCAGGTATGATCCGTAGAAGGTTTGGGACACTCGAGTTTTATCGTACTCACACATCCAAAGGATGACCGGAGCCTGGGGAGTGGAAGGAAATCAATAGAGAGTTGTGAGGAATGACGATATCATCACGGTGGTCCACGAATGGAAGTCCACGAACTAGAACCTAGAGGGTGCTTGGTAAGGTTGTTTCAACTTCAATGTTGAGCGTTGAATGGAGGGATAGGGTCCATAGGCCACATGGATGGAGCTAGAATGCCGTGTGAAAAGGTGAGTGATGAGTGGCATCTCAGGGATGGAATCCCACAGAAACAGACCTGGGCCATGTGAAGGACTTTACTTCATTTTAGATCAAAAGATGACATTCCAATGACGAAGGGCATAAATCTCCCTGCCATGGTGAGCCCGAGAGGTCGGTTCGCCATTTGATAGTTCATTTCATTTTGCATGTAAGTGACAACATTGGGAGTTGGCGGGTTCTGGAGTCAAAAATTCCCTGGTCAAAGAATTGCGCCGAGGGAGCAAGGTTCTGCTAGTGCTCTAAGGGCGATTCATGAAGGTTTCTTAAAATTCTGCCACATGGGTTTTAAATGACTCACTTTTCCCTATCAAACGTATTTGTTTTTCATCGTTTTTATCCGTTATTCTTGCAAAAAATCATAGAAAATCACAACAGGAGGGCGGACAACCAACTTACCACTAGAAGCCAGTGAATGAGCATGATGAAATCATCGATAGATGCGAAGGACCAGTGAAGGGAGGCAACGGGATCGAGGGCGGTGTGCGATGAATGTTCTTTGATTGCTCTAATCACTCTAGCTAACCTGACATATGAAAATGATAGGTCAAATTGGCCTATTTATAGAATTTTATGACATTAAATTCCATTAATAAATGTGTGTACAACAACCCAAAAGTTGGTGAATTTGAAATTCGAAAATGGTTGCAAGCAAACCAAAATCTGGATGCCGGGAAGATGTTGGAAAAAAGCCGCTTGAAGTGTTTGATGGAAAGCCAACGGTGAAGAAAACCCCAAGTCTGATAGATGGAAATCCACTGGAGGATGGCCATTTTCAAAAGGCCAACACATAACAGAAACCCAGAAAGGGAGATTCGGTAGATCAAGCCCGATACAAATGAAGGATGGTCAGTTGAACTTTCAGAACATGAGAACGACGATTAAGGTGGCAGGCCCCAGGCCACAGAAGGACGAAGCCTCTCAGATGTTTTACATGGCTAATGCACCAAGGACATATGCCAAGGGAAACCCGCCATGACGAACCCGGAGGACCCCAAGGACGTTGGCAAAGGAAAACTGCCAAGGGATCTTCGTGAGGACCTAGGACTTAGAAAATTCTGCTAGGGGAAAACATGGTCAACCTGATATGACACTTTGAGGCTCATTGACCATTTGGGACACCAAAACGGGGGCATGCAAAATGAGCTGGCAAAAAAATGACCCGACAAGCCAAAGGGAAGAGAGGGTCCCCATTCCAAACGGGGCGTGTGTGCCGAGGGCACAACAATAACAGAAAATGAATATTTTACAGTTGCTTTGTCTTTTTTGAAATGAATAAATATACTGCCAAACCTAAATTTTATTCCTTATAGATTTAGTAAACAATAAATTTGAAATTCATAAACATCAAAGCTTACTCCAATGGAAATTGAATTCCTCTATGTATGCAAAATTTGGTCAAGAGACCATTAAATTTTTCCAAAGTCGATTCAACAAAAAATAAACTCCTTCCTCAAATAATAATTTGTAACAATACATCAACTGATGCAATTTTGCAAACCCTTCAAATAAATGCAATTATAAACTAGCTATTGCATTCAATTAGTCTTCAAATTAGAAGTGCAATAATACATCAGCTATTACACAAACTTAACTCCTGCAATGAAGCACTTGTAGAAACCCTAGATGGATTCCTCCCAATCTCTAGATAGGGTTTATCTTTCACAACCAAACCTGGTATCCTAGAGTCTTCAAACCCTCAGACAATAAAAGCATTCAAGCTTCTACCAATCTGGTATGAATAGAATAATCCAAGACATAAGCATGCCCAAATGCTAAGCCAACATCTCCTTATAAAGATTTCTCAATGCCTTCCAAGAACCTTCTAGAAATATTATTATTTTATCCCCTAAGTGAATTTTATAATTTAATATTTTATTTTAAGTCACTTTATTAAATTAATTAAATATAAAGTTATCTTTTGATTTTAATTTATTGAAATAACTTTATAAATAATTAATTTAATAATTACTCCCTTATTTCTCCTGTTTAGCCTTTAGGAATAAATAAAGGCTAAACGATCCTCAAGGTGGCAATCGAAAAGGGGACATCACATTCATCATCTTACATCATCTTCCTCTTTTATCCTTACATCCTCTCATCCATTTTGAGAGCACACCTGTGTTCTCCCAAATTAGCATGTCCTCTCAATGGGACATCGTCAATCCTAATCCTCATCTTCATTCCCATCATCTTTCTTCCTAGTCACTCCTTTGAATGACTAGGGCATCCTTTTTTGACTAATCGTTAGTGTTTTCCTTTGAATTCAAGACATGGACTAATTCCCTCCATGCATCTGCTTATCTCTGGCATTTGTATCGGGTGTTAATAGGTCAATCTTTTGGTACACTGTAAAATGTGTTCCAAAAAATTGTATTAGAGTCATGGTTGTGGGTTTGAATCCCCTTGAGTGATACTGAGGGGGGATTGTTGGACTAATTTCCAATGTCTCCCTTTAGATTTAGGATATGGACTAACTACCTCATGTGGATCCACTTATCTCTAGCATTTGTATTGGGCATTAAAAGGTTCATATTTTGGAGCAACAACAAGTGTGTTCCAACAATATTCCCTTATCTAACCATATTCTTCCTGGGGCTATGTGTTAATCTTCCTTGAAATGATTCTACTTCTTAACACCATCTCAAGGAGGGGAAAATTTAAACACCTAAAATTGACCACTTTTGTTTGGTTAATTTACCACTAATTCAACCAATTTCATATTATCTATATTAATTAAAAAATACCCTATTATTTAATTAATATTCAATTATCTCAACCTTCATCCTAATCTATTTATTTTATTATCCCTAAATTCTAGTCTAAAGTAAATAATTACCTTTAATTATTTACCCCCATCCCTTATAACCTTTCCTCCAAATAAGAATTAAATCTAATTATTTAATTCCTATTTTTCTCTCACCTCATGTACCATCCTCCAACTCTCCCTCTTACACTAATCCTAATCCCAATTCCCACCAAACCTACCCACTAAGCATTTGTGCACACATAAACCTTGATTAAGTGGGTTAACCATCCCCATCACATCAAGCACACGGGTCCCTTATACTTATGACATAGCTTTGGTACCATGTCACATGGATCTTGTCCCCTCAAGGGTACAATCTCCCTCTCAATCCTTCTCATTGTTCCACTTGGAATGATCTTGTGGATTGAGAGATCGCCATTCATCTCAAACCTTGATCTCCATCAATCAATTCTAGCCCTTCATCCATTTTCATCAAATTTATATATCTAACCCTTAACCATTTTTATCAAGGATCTCACTCATTTATCATTGGAGTGTCATTATGTTTCAAAAATTTCTTGTGAGCACACATCAAAATTTACAATCATGTGCAAATCTACTCAATGGAAGGCTCATTATATCAATTTGAGCTTTCTTAGCTTTATCCTAGAGTTGTTTTCCTTTTTATGTTTAGGTTTTATTGCAATTTCCATTCACTTGACACAAATTTTATTGCACACATCTATTAATTTCCCTTTAAGTTAGAAGTCTCTATACTATGTCTTTTATTTATTATTATTCTAAAAGGACATGGGTGTATTTCCTCAAGATTAAATTTGAAGTATTTAATTGGTTTAAGGAGTTTAAGGCTCTTTTAGAAAATTAGATTGGTAGAATTAATGTTTTGATGACTAAAAATGATGGTGAGTTTTATTTTATAGATTTGTATGAATTTTGTAAAGAGCATGGAATTCAGAGACATAAGATAACTCCACATACCCTTCATCAGAATAAATTTACATAAATATTTAATAGGATTTTAATGAAGAGGGATAGGAGTATGCTTAGTGGAGCTAGCTTAGAACCAATTTTTTAGCATAAATAATTTATATTCCTTGTTATCTAGATAACAAGTTACATACATAAAATATCATTCATAAGACTAATATGGAGGCATGGACATGAAAAAATTCCTATTTATAACATCTTAGATTTTTTGTTTAAGGTATATGCACTTGTGCCTAGGGATAAGTGATCAAAGTTGCTAAAAAATGTAGTGAAATGTACCTTCATAGGCTATGACGTCTATGTTAAATGGTAAGAACTTTGTACCCTTGTGGTTGAGATAATTATGTATAGTATGAGTGATATTTCAAGAGAGATCAAGTCTTATTCCATAATGTTAAAACCAAAAGAGGATGAAAAGAAATATGTGGTTCAACTAGCCCCAAAGATTGAGGAGGTTGAATTTAATATCATGAAGGATTTGAAGAGGAGAGCTTGGATACTTTAGAAGAGGGGGTAGAACCTCCACTTTAGCACTTGAGAAGGTACACTTGATAGATAAAATACCAAACATATATAGTCCTCTTTATTGGAGATATGTTTTTTCATTAATTAATAATACTAATGAGTCTATAACTATGAAGGAGGTGATGGAAATGGATGATTTCTAGTCTTGGAAAGTGGCTATGGATGAGGATGTGTCCAAATTAAAAAATAATGATATATGGGACTTGGTATAATTTCATAAGGGATGAAAACCTATTGGTTGTAAATGGGTGTTCAAGAAAAAGACTAGTTCATCTAGAAATGTTGAAAATTCCAATTCAAGGTTAGTTGAAACATGATATTTCCAAGTTGAGGGGATAAAATTTGGTGAAAATTTATGCTAGTTGTTGAGTTAGCACCTATTAGGTTGTTATTATCTATAGAAATGGATTTTAATTTAGAGATAGAATAGTTTCCATGGGAAATTAACCTTTTTACATAGTGAATTAGACGAGGAGATCTATATGACACAACTAGAGCACTCATTGAATGAGGTAAATGCTCATTGATGTATGGATTAAAAAAGACTTTGTATGGTCTCAAATAGTCTCATAGAATGTGATACTAGAAGTTTTATTTAGCATATTTTGAGATTGGCTTAGGGGTTTCTAGGTATATCTTAGGAATAGAGATGAAAAGAAATAGAGTGAGCATAAATATTTGGTTGGGACAAAATAAGCATGTGAAATTTGTATTGCATATTTTTAGCATAATATATATGTATATTAGTGATTATTCATGTTTTATGGGAACTAAGTTTTTAGTTGAGTAGTGTTCTATGACACCAAAAGAGATGGAGGATATGACTCAAGATGCTTATGCTAGTGTAGTTGGTAGTTTTATGTATGTTGGGTTTTTCACAAGAATAAACATTTCTCAAGTAGTGAGGTTTTGATTTTTTATATATTTTATCCTAGATATGAACATTGGGTTGTAACAAATAGGTTATTTTAAGTATTTACAAGATGCTCTAAGTACTCCATTTGCTATCATGATGATATCTCAATGGATCAATACTTAATTGGTGTACTTGAGGTTATATGGATTCAAATTGGGTAGGGGATGTTGGTAGAAAAATCTCTACCAATGGATATGTGTTTTGAATATTTGTTAAAGTAGTAAGCTAGATGAGAAAGTGAAAATGTGTGGTCACTTTTTCAAGTATAAAGGTATATTATATGGAAGACACCCATGCATATGCATAAGCCAATTAGCTTATGAGATTATGTTAATATGTGGGGTAAGTTAGAGAGCTATTATAATTTAGTGTGATGGTTGAAGTGTTATTTTTCTAGTAACTTAAATCCAACCTTTCATGCAAGGATGAATCAATTGAAGTCTATTAACATCTTATCTAATATATGGTAGAGGATGGGACGGTGATAATAAAGAAAGTTGACACTTTGTATAATGTTACAGATGCATTGACCAAGCTAGTGGACATAGAGCACTTTGACACTTGTCACCTACCTTGGTCAGTGGAAATGGCTTAAGATGACTTGTAACGGATCTAGGGCCTTATTTTCCCTCCTTTTCTCTATTTAAAATATATCTTTTCACTTCATTTGGTCTCTATCAATCTCTTTTGATCTTTCTCACTTCCTCTTTCTCTCTTTTCCCTCAAAAATTCTCTCTTTTTTTCTCAAGCTTACACAACTCTCTACAGCTTATTGTAGTAGTTTCAAAGTTCTCACAATGTTCTCTACAACTCGCTTGGCTCTCATAGCCCTCTCTCTCTGGCTTCCTCAAGCCTTGTAGGTATATCTATTTGTCTTATGTATTTGAGAATCTTGGGATTTATCACATCCCTTTTCTATGCACTTTCTATCTTGTTTATTTATCTTTCTATCTATCTATTTGGCTGTCCATGGAGGTGGAAACACCAAAATGGGGGTTTGATTGAGGCAAGCCCCTAAATAGCCCCAACATTTTCTCTTAGTCTTATGTGTGAAGGTATTGAAGACATCTCTTTGTTGGAGACTTCATTTCTTGGTCAGTTATGAGCATTTTCTTTCTCTTCTTCTCTCATTTCACCATTTACATTCCTTATAGTTTTCTTTACTTTATTCTCTATTATTTTCCTATATTTCAAGAATTCCTAGTAATTAGAATAGTAGTAGTCATCTTGTTTTATATGACATTCCTAATTTTTGGTCCATATGAGATGTCCACACACTGCAAGGATGTTCACGTGCTGCATTTTTGTCTTTGGCCAAGAGCTTGTTGGTCTGTCCAAAAGACCTCTGTGACCTACTCTTTCTATTCTAGAACTCTCACAATTTTATCCCATAACCTTGTTAAATAGGAGTAGGATAACTGAGAGGGGGGGTGAATTAGTTGTCACAAAATTCAAACTTAAGACTTAACACTTATCAATTCCACAACCACACTATTTTGTTGTTAAGTAAGAGCATGAAACAAAAATAATAGAAAGAAAATCAACACAATGAAAACCAGATTTTTACGTGGAAAACCCAATAAGGGAAAAACCACGATGAGGGTTAACTCACAATATAAAGAGATTATAAAACTGAATACAGAAGCTCACTGCCAAGGGCTCACTACCTAGAAGAGGACTCACTGTCCAAGTACATAGGCTCACTGCCTACAAAAAGGACTCAATGCCTATAGAAAAATTTACAGAACAAGTTAGGCCATACAACCAGAATGAACTGAAAAGATGCACCTCTCAAGTGTTGATGCAGTTTTGGTGATGTTGAATATACAGACTTAACACATTTCATCTTTTTCGCACTTCTTCACTTTAGCATTCACAATTCAATCATATGTCTATATCTCTTTTTTTTTTGAAATTGTTTAATATATACATATATAATTGATCTTCACCGCAAGCATCAATTAACTCAAGAAGTCGGCTAGGAATAGACTTCAAAGAAAAAAAGGAAACCAACAGAATAATGCCACTACACCGTATGAGCACTAGAGCACATAATAATCTGATCATGCATGTCTTCAACAATCATAAACAATCTCCCAAAACCACAACCACTAACTGTCAACTGCGGAGAAATGTGGACTAAAATACCAAAAAGTGCACCAAAATACCAGATCCACCACTGGAGGAGATAAACTAGTTGTGCACACCATTTTATGGTACCAGACCAAGCTTCCAACATGGTGACATCAATGAAAACATATAGACAAACCTCTCCATTCTTCCAACAATCTCCCCCTTTGTCATTGATGGCAACATGTAATAAATTTCTCCTTTAATCTCTCCCCATAACTTTATATTCTAACTCTCTCCATACTCTAACTCTCTCCCCCTTTGACATCAATGAAAAAGGAAAAAAAAAGGGTGTAAACATGGTAACATCAAAATTTCAAAAAGAATTCCAACTCTTCAAAAAATTTCAACTGTCCAAAATTTTTCAAACATTCAGAATTTACGTGAAGATGACGTTCTTCACCTAAAATACCTTCTTGTACCTCTTTTTGAGAGCTGGATACAACTTCTTCCAGTTGAATACAACTAAATCCATTCTTATGCATGTAATTTCTAATAAAGCCAATAGCGTGAAAGAAGATGAACAATTTGTAGAGGAACACTATTTTTCAACATCTTCTATGTCAGTAAGTATTCTAGAAAGATGGTCTAACTAGACCTCAACAATCTCCTTAAGGAGCCAAAAGGTCTTCACCACATCATCTCTTTGTCTTTGTACAATGATCAGTTCAACTTGTAATTCACCAACTCTTAGTCTTTGCTTCTCTTCTATATCTTCAAAGATATCAAAATTCTTTCCAATGTTGTTCACTTCAGATTCAATCGCTTCAATTTTGCTTCTGAAATTATCTACTGTTGCAGGCCACCAGAGACAGTATTTGTAAATATCTAATATTTCTTTAATGCACTTCTTTGTTTCCATGATTAGTTCAGATAATCTCTGCTTAGCTTTACCACATCTCCTTTCAACCAGGGTTTCCAACTTGTGTCCTTCCATACCTTCAAGCAACATTCTTTCTTCAACAATCTCAATTAGATTTTCTGGAAAGGAATCAGAAAAAACTAATACTTCAATAACTTTATGAAGTAGATATTCTACTAAAGAATTATCAATCTTCAGTCTATCAATAGGAGAGGTTGCATTCCATAATTCACCAATTTTCTTCATCTTTCCCTTAACCATCATAGACTAGATGTCATTAGGATCAAAGGATTCAAATCCAGTCAGGGATTCTTTCTACTTTTCTTTTGAAATGTCAATGATATCTTTAGTTATAAATTTTCTCTTCTTTGATTCTAGAGGGAAATCACTAATGACAACCTGCAATTTTCTTTTACCGGAGGAAGAGCCCACATCAAATTGAATCGATGCAAATATACCAGAGAAAAGATTTGTTTTTAGGGATGAGAAATATGATCTGCACATACTTACATTATCTGTAATGACTCTAGATATTTGTAGACTTGCTTTCCAATAGGAATACTGGATTCCCACACAACACTATCCTTTCTTGTTAGGGAACTCAAAAATTAAAACACCAAGCACACCAACAAAGTTCCAAAATGAAAGGGATATCCCTCAACCAATGACATTCGAGCATTTTCAAGTAACAAGCTACACAAATCAAACCGCTTGTTCTCCTTAACCATCATATGAGCAATGTGTACGATAATAGCTGAAGTCGAGCTTTCACAATTTTTGAAATAAATTTTCTAAGAAATACCGTACACAACATCCCTAACAATTGAATCCACAAGTGTATCTATCAATATTTCTTGTGGGTCTTTACTAATGCTAGTTAGTTCCTCCACATCTTTGTACTTCACAGTTTTCTTTCCAGGGAGTTCTCCAATACTGCATAAACCAATAATCGCTTTGATTGCTTCCTTTGAGATTAAGCAGGGTTTTTCCAATACAATACTGTCGTTCTTGAAATGATTCAACAAGAAAAAAAATAAACTCTTTATCAGTAAACCATTAAAAATTCTCTCCACAAATCCATACCTAGGGTTTTTATGTTCTGTAATTCATTTTCGCTCAACCCTAGTTCTATTCCTTTCATCTTTCTATGATCATATTCTTCTAATTCAACCCCTTTAAACTTCAAAGATAACACCACTCAATCCTCTATCTAATGCTATGCTTTCTTGAATTTTTAATTGAAACCTCTTTGATTTTCTTCTTCCCCTTTTTGCAAACTAAGAAATGTTTCCAAATTACCTGAGACAATCTCTTTGAATTCCCTTCAAAATTGCTTCAAGCTCACTTCAAAATCACTCCAGGCCACCATTCAAGTTCTTCAAATGCTCAATTAACCAAGAAGACTCACAAATTTCAACTTATACATCATTGAATTTACCCTAAAATGCATTAAATGCGACAAACATTAAAAAGTTGCTAAAAACATTCTTCTTAACACATAAAGCCCTAATTTAGTCCACAAATCATCATGACAACATACTTTCTTTTGGTTCTTTTTCCAAGGCCTCTGAATATTCATTCTTCACATTTCAACCTCGTTCCAACCTCTGACACGCCATTCTTTAAGGGGTTTTTTATAATTTTTTGATAATTCTCCCCCTAAGACCATGTTAGGTCTAATTTCATAATAAGTCATCTATATTGGATGAGGGTAGAGACACATCAATAGCTTCAAGTCTTTCTTCTTCTTTCTTCTTCCATATCTTATTCATCTCTTGCTTCATTTCTTTTTTGTCAATATTCTTTACTGGTTCACTCTTCTCTTCTGGAGTAGACTTCTTTCCCTTCTTACTTTTGCAAAATTTTGAGACATGTCTAGGTTTGTTGTAGTTATAGTAGACAACACTTTTTTGATTAGCCTGTCCTCCATTATTCCTCGATCTACATTAATTTTCTCTGTGTCAAAATTTATTATAGGTATAGCAATAGACATTAAAGATTTGATTCATTCTGCCTTCATTAAACCTGTTCCTTATTACCCGACTAATCATTCTCACCTGAGATTTGCATTTTGTAGCCTTATGTCCAATCTTCCTACATTCAAAACATTGTCCAGTGAAGGGACCAGAAAACTGGTTCTTCTTACTCCTGTATTCTATTGCTTTGTGACCATATTTGTTACAAGAAAAACAAACACCATTGAAAGAGGGATCGCTTTGTGCATTAGGTTGTCTCATAGGCGATCTCCTTGCAAAAGTCCTTGAATTTCTTCTTTGCTTTCCTTTTTCTTGACTCTTCTGATTATTCATTGTATTCTTCACATCTTTAGAACTTTCATCGGTATCAATTCCCAAGCCACCTTTTTCTTTACTTGGTTTCTATCCTGCAAGTAATTCTTCAAGTTTACCGGAGCTAGATCTGAAATTATTCTCATAGATTTTTTCCTTCTCTAGTTCCACTCTCAAGTTTACTATCTCTTGTTCAAGTCTAGAGCATTCATCAGACTTGTTATGCACCATTGTATTTAGAAATTCTTCAATCCTATTCTTCTCTTCTATTGTCACTTTCAGTCCAATTATTTCTTGTTTCAACTGTTCACTCACTTCTTTGTGTCTTTCCTTGAATTTCTTCAATTGTTCTTTCAGTTTCCAAACACATTCATTTGCATCATCCAGATTCTCTTTTAGATCTTTGTTTTCTCTTTCCACTTTATCAAGATCCTCAAGAGCGGTTTGAAGCTCTCCTTTATCATCCATTTAACCAACCTTCAGTATCCTCCTTAAGCGATTAAGCTCTTCACCAAGGAACCAAATCTCTGATACCAATTGTTAAATAGGTGCAAGACAACTGAGAGGGGGGGTGAATCAGTTGTCACAAAATTCAAACCTAAGACTTCAACACTTATCAATTCCACAACCACACTATTCTATTATTAAGTAAGAGCATGAAACATAAATAACATAAAGTAAATCAACACAATGAACACCAGATTTTTACGTGGAAAACCCAATAAGGGAAAAACCATGGTGAGGGTTAACTCACAATATAAAGAGATTATAAAAATGAATACAGAGGCTCACTGCCAAGAAGAGGACTCACTATCCAAGTAAAAAGGATCACTTCCTACAAAAATGAATCATTGTCCAATAGGAAGGCTCACTGCCTATAGAAAAATTTACAAAACAAGTTAGGCCATACAACCAGAATGAACTAAAAAGATGCACCTATCAAGTGTTGATGCAGTTTTGGTGATGTTCAATATATAGACTTAACACATTTCATTTTTTTTGCACTTCGTCACTTTAGCATTAGCAACTCAATAATCTATCTATATCTCTCTTTTTTTCAAAACTATTCAATATATACATATATACTTGATCTTCACCACAAGCATCAATTAGGTCGGCCTAATTAGATGCACTTCTTATTCATGAAAAATATGAACTGTCGGCTCCAATCATTCAAAAAATATTTCCAAAAACTATTCAAACCTTCAACACATTACATCATGTCAGCATAGACCAAAAATAGGTCACACATATGTCCACATACCGTATCACAATTAACTCAAGAAGTCGGCTAGGAATATACTTCAAAGAAAAAAAGGAAACCAATAGAATAATGCCACTACACCATACGAGCACCAGAGCACATAATAATATAATCATGCATGCCTTCAACAATCATAACAAATCTCCCAAAACCACAACCAATAACTGTCAACTGTGGAGAAATGCAAACTAAAATACCAGAGAGTGCACCAAAATACCCGATCCACCACTGGAGGAGATATACCAGTTGTGAACACCGTTTTAGAGTACCAGACCGAGCTGCCAACATGGTGACATCAATGAAAACATATAGAAAAACCTCTCCATTCTTCCAAAAAACCTTAGCATTATACTTGAGGTAGTTGAGGACAATTTTCCCCTTGAGATCTCATCATCTTGAGGGTGTCAAATTTCATCCTCTACATTTTGGTGAACCCGAAATGAACACTAAAAAAAGATTAAATCAAATATTTTCCCTTCTAAGATTTTTTTTTTTGGAGTGCTATCTCAAACCCCATTCCATTCCATCAAAGTAGAAATAATATGTCAGCCTTCAATCAACTTGTTTATTCATTATTTATTATATTTATCTTACTACTCTCAAAATGCATTTACATATGTTACTTTGAGTCTTTGATCCTTCTCATGAAATTCCCCTTGCTTCAGAGGATATTTTATTGCAAGAAGATGTAATCATTGATACTTTTCTTAATGTTACCCTACCTTCTCTTCATTCCAATGCACTCTCTTCTAGAGACGATGCATTAGTGAATGATGAATCTACTCTCACATTAGATACTCCAAGGATAGATGTTGAGCATATTTCCTCAAATATTTCCTCTATAAGTCATAATGAATCTATAAATGTAATTGTAGTCTATACCACTCCTCAAAGACCTAAGAGATCAGTCATTTATGTGACTCCATCTAATCCTCTTAAAATGATTTGTTCTATTCATTGGGTTCCTATTGAAAGTAATACACTAGATGCTTACACAAAATTCATGTAATTCAAGGTCCCATCTTATAGAGTGGTAGCCCATACATATAATACTAGAAGAAATCAATAGAATCTTAATCAACCTACTTCTTCACCACTTTCTCAACAAATCCTTCCTCAAGCATCTAGACCAATAGTTAAGAAACTAAGTGAGTTTGATATTGTCTAGCAACTTCGTTTTACTCCCCCCAAGATGTCACTTTGGGATTTTCTTTAGAATGCTCCAGTCTACCAGGACATGCTTTAGGAATCTTTGCAAAATATTCTCTTACCTCCTTCCACTAGGATGATAGATGTTAATGCATTGATAGATCATATTCATGTTGATTCATTGAATATTGCATTCCATCTTCTTGAACTTCTGCCTCTAAAGGTGAAAAATAAAGCAAATCATTTGATGATAATAGTTTGTATTAATAATATCAGTATTATGCATTACCTTTTTGACATCGCTCAACGTATGTATCATTAATTTATTTCCTGAAATAAAAATTGATTCAACCTTCCTTGTTACTTATTCCTTATATATTTGTTGGTTTGATAATGTTGGTCAACAAGTCTTAGGCAGAATAATTTTTCCTTTAAAGTTGGAACACATTACCTTACTCATCCTAGTATATATTATTCCAATACAATTAACATATAATCTCCTTCTCAATAAAACATGGATTCATGCTTTGGGTGTAGTATTGTCTACCTTGCATAAATCCATCAAATTCATTCATAATAATTAAGTAGTTGCAATCAAGGATGACCCTGAAGTTGTACACTTATGTGTGATGAAAGCTACTGGTCAAGCTTTGGTTGCACCTACTCTTAAAAATATTATCCCTTCATTATCTTCCCATGCATTTTCATCTATTATAATAGTACTTTTTACAAAGGATACTCTTGAGATAGATGTCCCTAAAGAAGATCTTCTTGAAGTAGAAAATCCCAATTCTACTCCTACTTCTCCTAAACTGAAAGCATGCCTTGGTGATGATTGGGGATCCTTGGAATTCACTGACTCTTATGTCAAGGAGTACAAAGTAGATCCGATCCATTGAGAAATCTCAAAAATATCATTCATGGTTGCTACCAAAGATGATTATTCTTTTGTATCATAGGACAATATGAAAAATAATTGTAATGTCCTTAAAGTTGATCCTCCCCCTTTTGAGGAGTTACAATCACGTTATGGTTTTGGATTCAATATTCTTTCTAAGTGTGGGTACAAAGGATATGGTCTTGGGTACATGGAACAAGGAGTTAAGGTACCTTTAGATAAAACACCTCACTCTTTCGCAAAGGATTTAGGTTACAAGATTTCTCATTTGTCTCCATTCCCTCCTCCATTTTCTATTGTCCTTATATCTTCTTCTTGTGAGTAGTAATAATTCTCTTCACAAGAGAAAGGGTTGCTTCCTACTCCTCATTTTTATCTAAGCAAGAGTCTATTTTGTTGAGGCTTCTCAAAGTAGTAATAATTCCACCAATGAATATCAAGCCTTGAAGGATAAAATACAAATTTTAGATACTGGTGCCATCACTCTTCCATCTATTGATGCACCTATCTTTTCTTCATATGACAAGTGATATCGAGGTTTACCTCTATCCTATTCATTATATTTGATAAGCATCTTCTCATGAAGTTCTTACAACTCCCTCCTATTGTGTTGCTACCCACTATGTGGAATTTGTAGATTTTCTTTCTCATTGTCATTAATGGTGGTACATTGTTGTGTGAAACCATAATTTCTCTATGGTAGCAACATACTAGTATCTAGCATGGTTATCCTTGCCTCTATGCTAGGGGAAAGGATAACTTATTTTGGGAGGTGTGCATCCCTCTTGAGGATTTCCTCTCTACTTCTCACTCTTAGCAAAACTCTATCAAAATTATCTTACATCTTATATACTTACAACAACAAACTTCTCTTTCTCACAAGCTTATCCCATCTATTATAATCGTGATAGGGTTCTCCTCCTTGTGGGGTTTGTTTCTATCATTCATCTATTATAATCATGATAGGGGTTCTCCTCCTTATGGGGTTTGTTTCTATCACTCATGTATTATAATATTGATAGGGGTTCTCCTCCTAGCAAGGTTGGTTTCTATCACACACTAGTAGTGGATTTCCTCCATAGTAAGGTTGGTTCTATTGGTTTGTAATCACCTAGCATAACACAACTTGCTAACTTGTGATTTACCTTTTAATCATTATCATTTGCATGACCCCTAGTGACACAATAAGCCAATTCCTCAATCATGTATTCTCTTTGAAATTGGTTGCTTTGTTTTATTTTGGATGTGTTCCTCCCTTAAAGCGATCAATCCTCACATTCTTCTCTTTGTTTAAGAATTATTTTGTGTTATTTCTTATTATTCTAGGAACAATGCATAGTACTAAGATAACCTTCTACATTAAGGTCTCTTTTACTTTGATGACTCATATTTTTTCGTTTGTTTGTTATGTACTTGTTGCCTATATTTCACCCACAGTTTAAATCAGACAGGATAATCATATGTTAGATCTTCAGAGAGCAATGGAACATTTACATGAGGGCAAGGACTCTACATCTGTTGCTATGTCACGGGGAACTCAGTGGGAGAAACTGCCCTAGGGAGATATGGCGTGAAAATCATCTAAGGGGAAAGTCGCCAAGACCTTCCAGATGTCTTGCCGACTGGCAGGGGCTCGATCTAGTATGAAGCTTCACCGACAGGTTCCTATTGGCATGAGATTATCTGGGTCTCCCCGACCCATAATGCATTTGGAAAAATATGTGTCTCAGTTTCCTATTGGCAAGACCTCAGGGAAGTCAGGACGATCCAAGTCCACAGGTAGGTTCCCTTCGGCATAAGAATCTCCTTCGCCATGAAGTCTCACCGAATGCATCAGGTCTCGCTGACAAAGCAAAGCATGAAGCTCGGAAAAGGGTATCGCCTTCGGCATGATGTCTTGCAGAAGGATGGAAGTCTCCCTGACGATGATAAGGTTGAGGCACTGTCGGCATAAGGGGCAACCATTGGGGAGATGTTTCCCTGACTTGTAATGTCTTGCCAAGATTAGAGCTCGGAAAGAGGCGAAGGGTACGACAAAGGGTCTCGGAAAACGAAAAAGGTCTTGCCGATCAAAGGAAGGCCTCACCAAAATTTGAAAGGGCTCGCCAACACTTGAAGATATCGTCCTGAGGTCCTGCCAACACCAGGAAGTTTTGGCAACATAGGAAGTGTCATCAACAAGGGTCTCACCAACTAGTGGAGCCTCCAAAATGAAAAGGATTTCGCCAAAAGGGGGGGTTTCTACATGAGGTCTCACTGATTATAGGAGGTCTCCCCGACAATCACTCTCAAAGCGGCATCGGCAAAGGAAGCGGGCTTCGGCATAAGGTCATGCCGAAGTGAGGATGTCTCCCCGACATGAAAGGGAACCCACCTAAAGACAAAGCGAGGGGAAGGTCTCAGCGACCCGATGGGGGTCTCACCAATGAGGAGGCCTTCGGTATAGCATTTCAAGTTGGAGAAAGGTCTCCCCGACTCGGCGATGTCTCACTGACAAGTGAACGGATCAGAAAAAGAGAGGACCCGGTGTGAGCTCGACAAAATATTGTGCCTCATTGTAAGGTCTCGACGCCCCAAAAAGGTCTTGCCAACGAGGATGTGCTCGCCGGGAGAAATTGACTTTGGTAAGATGTCTTGCCAAGGGATTGATGTCTCGCCGAAAGGATGTTTGAGCCCGAAGAAAGTGATGGTTTCGCCATAAGCTCTCAATGACCTGTGGATGTCCTGCCGACCAGGGGATGTCTTCGATGTAACATTTTGAGGTCGCGATGAGGTCTTACCGGCCCGGTAAGGTCTCACCAAAAGCAGGCTGAGCTCACCAGGAGTTGAAGACTTCGCCCTGAGGTCCTGCCAACAGACAGAAGTCTCACCGAAAGGATCACGCACCCGGTAAAAGATTGTGCCTTCGACAAAGGATCTAAGCTTGAGGGAAAGTGTCCTACCGACACGGTGTGGTCTCAGCAAAAGGACAAAACATCAGCAAGAAAAACGAGCCTCACTATGAAGTCTTCCCAACTTGATGATGTCTCGCTGAAAGAAATGTAGACCCCGGTTGAGTGGAATACGTTCGGGGTGATATCGATCAACTCCTGTTGAAGATGAATGGTCTTGGTGAAACGTTTTGCCTTCGGTAAAACGTCTCATCGACACTCAGGTGTCTTTCCGAATGAAGAGGAGCTCAGGGAGTTGTCGGAATGAACTCAGAAAAGAATACAGAGATCGATGAAAGTCTCACCGACCGAGCAATCCCTCACCGATGGGGAAATAGAGTTCGCCAAGAGGTTTGGGTTTGCCATGTTGTCACGGCGAATGGGGATGTCTCAGCAAAATGTGATGTCAACGAAGAAAAGGAAGAAGCTTCACTATAACGTCCAAGCTAACTGGTGGAATGTCTCCCCGATAGAGCAGAATGCGCACAATAAAGGGTCTTCCCGATGGCGACTGTCTTGGTGACCACAAGGGCAACATCGATATAACTTCTAAAGCTCGCTGGGATATCTCACCGACTATTGCATGTTGTGTCGATAACTTCAAGGGGCATAATCGCATCGGTGAGACACTTCCAGTGTCTCGCCGAGATGTGATTCTGACTGAAAGAGCTCTTGACCATAGTGGAACCCATGTGGAATGTGCCCAGCCAGTCATAGAAGGCCAAAAGCAAGCCATGGTAGTCTGACCAAGAGAAGAAGATCAACATAATGAGAATCAATGTGTATCTATTCTGGGCTCAAGAGCATTCAAGGCACTCAACAGGGAGATTTAGTAGGTGGACATGAGGACAAAGGAGTGAATGCGGTGGTTGCACAAAGATCAAAGGGCTTCTCCAAACAGTAACTCTTCACTGACATACAATAAAGACACGCAGGGATGCAACATTAATTTCAATAAAAGATCTGAGGATAGATCTTTCTGAGCCAAATATTTTTGTAAGCCCTAAGGGGGCCGACACAGTCTATATGTAAGGCATTTTTTTTTTGCCTTTTTGTAAATAGTTCGAATAATGCATCCAAAAGAGTTAGTGATTTTTAGCTATCCTTCCTCAACTGATGTATGTTTGGTAACTCAATTGGAATCTGGAATGCAATGCAGAGTTTACTTTGGAAGCTAGTTGTACATGTTTGTACTATTCTCATTTCTGTATCTTTCTTTTGATTATGCATGTCCTTAACTGTGTTTTTATAATTCTGCACTTACATCTTAGAGCTGTGAAATTAATCTTTCCTTCTTGAGATGTGTATGTAGATCGAACCTGTTAAGATTGATGCATAAGTCTAAAAGAAGTTGTGTTGAGCACATAAAAAATTTGCAATTAGGTTTCCCAGTGTATGTCCAGCCTGTTTTCTTTTCAATTCCCCATCATTTCGGTGTATCACCTTAGATTTTGATCTTTATTTCATGTATTCCTTCTTCCTTTTCCTCCACAACAATCAGTAGTCAGGTGACACCAAAGGAAGCCGGCCTTCTCTGGAGGTTCACTCCAATCTCAGGTGACCCACAGCCTTGGAGTGATCCAATGTTTCACTAGAAAGCTCAATTTTTACAACTTTGCATAGGGTGCATTTCTAGGTGATAACAGTTTCTGGCACGCCCGGTGGGACAAAAAATAAACTAAACTGCTGGTTTAGTATGCAACCAGTTACTCCCAGACTTTATAGAATTCATTTGGCATACTTGGCGACTCCACAAGAAGGAAGAACTCTAGAAATCAACGCCTTCTACAGTTTATGAAAAGAGTTTGAACAAGAAGCAGCTCAGGCCCTTTTGAATATTTGCAGCTGTCACCACCAAGAAGACAAGGTAGAGTAGAGGGAATATGAGGAACAACAATTATCTATTCTAGAAGAGCTCAGTCTACCCCTCCATCTATGGGATCACACATTGATGTCTCATCTTTGGTTTCATCTAGAATACCAGTAAATCAACCACAACCACCTCCAATGGCCACCCCAAGGAATCAACCCTTCATTACTTTTAATGGAGGGAGCCCCTTGAATTTAACACAGCATAATGACATCCCAATGGCGGCCCTAAAGAGTTTGCCAAATTTCACGGGAGAAGACCAGACTACCCCAATTGAACATATGAGTGATGTGGCCTTGTTATGTGGAGTCCATCACATAACTCAAGATGATGTTGCAGTAAGATTGCTAGCTGCTTCACTGAAAGGAAGAGTTGTGTAGTGGTATAGGAGCCTACCAGTTAGTTCAATTGCAACATGCGATGAATTTGGAGACAAGTTGCATAAGCAGTTTCAAGACAGGTCTGATAACTTGTTGCTATTAGAACAATTGACTACAATTAAGAGAGCTCCACAAGAGCAGATGAATGACTTCAACTTCAGATTCCAAAGAACTTGGGATAGAATCCCTGCAACAATGAGGCCACCTCCAGAATACGCATTTTTATACTTCTTGAGGGCTCTTAACAACGACATAGTTGTTATGATACAGTCAATGGGACGAGTGTCCTTACCAGATGCTTTTGAATTAGCTATCAGAGCTGAAAACAACTTAATACAAGCTGGTAAACTTGCTCCTAGGCCACCAATGCCTATATTCCCTTGCAAATACCTCCTTTTGCACCTTTACCATCTTTTCCAGCTATTGTGACACAAGAAAATATGGCTTCAAGCTCATCAAATGAGTTACAAGAGATCAAAAGTCTTTTACAGACTTTTGGTAACAAGTTGGTGAACTTAGAAAAGCAACAGTCCTATTCTAGGCCTTATCAACAGCAGAATCAAGCCCCAAGTCAGCCATTTCAAGGTCAACAATAGCAATTCCAGGGGAATAGATAGCAGTACCAGGGCAATTCTCAGGGCCCAAGATAGAATGTGAACACAAGACCTTTTTAGGCCTATGCTCTAGCCCCTGTTAGTGCGACCAAGGAGATGGTTCCTATCCAAAACAACTTAGTAGTAGACTATGAGTGGTGTTACCCTTGTAACCAACCCCACAATCAGGCTACTTCTTCAAATGGACTCATCAATCAGGTGCTGATGGTGCAGAATACCTCGAGTTCACAGTAGCAGGCACTTAATGATCCAACTTCACAACACCAGGATCAGCTTAGCAATGATGCCACCCTACTTAATTGGCAAGGTCAAGAGTTATGTGGACTGAATGAAGATAGTTATCCAATTGTAGCTAACACCAGGGAAAAGAAAATGTCTTTTGAGCTTGGTCAAGCGGCTAACAAAGGAAAGGCCGCAGTTGTGGAACCATCTACCTCTCAAGCAATTCGTGGTTCACAAAGAGATCAACAACTCCTGACCAAGGAGCAGCCACACTTGCTGGCTAATCATCATGGCATAAAGGTACAATCTAAAGTAAACCCAACTGTGCCATTTAATATCCTTGATAGTATGAAGAAAATGAATGTTACAATGTCTATGTCGGACTCACTAGCCATCCCAGGTCAAAAGGATATGTTACAGTCAGCCTTGTCAAGTTTGAAGATGTCTGATGAATCTGAGTCCCCAATAGGTCAAGTTAGAGCTATGTTAACCAACAGTCCTCAGGGAAACGATCAACAACCTAGTAAGGAGACAGAAAAAAGAGCTAAACCACCTCCTTTCTACGTGTCAGTGATTATTGGTGACAAGTTGTTCATAACTGTATGGTAGACAGTGGGGCTAGCAGCCTTGTGATGCCAAAACAGATTGCTGACAAACTTGGACTAAAGTATCAGCCTTTAGACAATGGAGTTATCCAATTGGATGGTACCTCAGTTAATACATTGGGCATCATTAAGGATTTGAGTCTCACCCTTCATGCTTGTCCTAATTTTTTAGTTCCCCAAGACATATGTGTCATAGACCTTCCACCCTTCTTTTCTTTGTGCTTATCAAGAGATTTTATAGCCAAGATAGGTGGTTATGTATCAGCTGATTGGTCACACATGTTGTTTAGGACAAGATATGGGACTAAGGTTACCATCAAGTCTGAGAGGTTGGCTAAAGATCACATTGAGCCATATAGTCCAAGTCCTATCAATGTTTTCCCCATTACTCTAGACACAAATTGTGTTATTTTAGCTAACAGTGAGCTGGTGGTCGCTCAAGAGCTTCAATCAAAAGCTATTCCTGATGTGTTGTTACATGAGTGCACGGTTGAGAACGTGTTGGACAGTCCTGAGGAGCTCATTCATGATGCTGGTATGGGTAACTATATCATTCTTGAGCCCGATACAGAGATCCCAAACCTTGAAAAGGATACAAATTAGTTGCTGCAACCACTAAGTGGACTTTGGGAGATGTATTTTGATGGTTCAAGAAGAAAAAATGGAGCTGGAGGAAGTGCAATGCTCGTGTCTCCTCAAGGTGATAAGTATTATGCTACTTTCCACTTTGCTTTTGCGTGCTCCAACAACATTGTTGAATATGAAGGCCTTGTTCAAGGTCTTGAATGGGCAAGGAAGAGAAGAATAACTCACTTGAAAGTGCATGGAGACAGCGAGCTAATTGTTAATCAAATAAGGGGCCTAAATGTTGCTAAAAATGATACACTTAAGTCTTATAGAAACAGAGTGTGGAACATGCTGGAGGATTTTGATGCCTTTAATTTGGTGTCTATTCCGAGGAATCAAAACAAACATGTTGATAGGCTTGCAGCAATTGGAGCACAGTTTGACATTCCAGATGATATTAGGAGAGAGATGGTACAACAGTACGTGAAGGTTGTGGTCACGCCATCAATTTCGGATAACAACATTCACTAGCAAGTTTTTGACAGTGATGAACAGATTCTTTCCTTTTTGCTAGAAGAAGATTAGTTCTCCATGGTGAATCAAGAAAAACTCAAGCAATTGTATGATGATCAAGTCATACAGCTGAGCACAAATAAGTTACCCAAAGGTCTTGTTACCTTAGAGTCAATTTTCAGTTTTGATGATCAGCTTAAAAAGGGTAAATCCGGCTTGCAGATCAAAAAAGAACACTATGAAGAGCTGGAGATCTTCAAAGGTAGGCTCCTTAAGATAGGAAAAATTTGTTCACCTGAAGATAAACAAGCTTTTGTTGCTTTATGTCAAGAGTTCTATGATGTCTTTGCTTGGGAATATTCGGATTTGAAAGGGTTTGATCCCCACATTGCTCAGCACACAATTGAGTTAGAGCCTAATGCTAAGCCAGTAAGGCAGAAAAAAAGGCCCTTGAATCCTAAACTTGAGCCCCTAATGATTAAAGAGCTGACTAAACTAGTTGAGGGGGGTATTGTCTTTCCTATCAAACAAACTTCATGGGTTTCTAACCTTGTACCAGTTAGGAAGAAAAGTGGTGAAATAAGACTTTGTGTAGACTTTAGGGATCTTAACCGAGCCTCTCTGAAAGATCATTACCCGCTGCCCTCCATGGAACGAATCTTGCAAGAGGTTGCTGGTTCTAAAAGAGTTTCCTTATTAGATGGTTTTTCAGGGTATAATCAGGTGTTGGTTAAAGATGAAGATCAATTTAAAATTACTTTTACAACTAAATGGGGCACCATGGCATACAAAAGGATGTCTGTTGGTTTATCCAATGTTGGTGCCATGTTTCAGAGGGCCATGGACATGGAATTTCAAAGTTTGATCAACAAGATTATACTAATTTATTTAGATGACATTACAGTTTATTCCAAGAATGCTGATGAACATTTGATACATCTTAGGAAAGTTTTTTAAAAATGCAGAGAGTTTGGTATCTCTCTCAATCCAAAGAAAAGTATCTTTGTTGTTCATGAAGGGAAATTATTGGGACACATAGTGTCAAAGCAAGGAATTACTATTGACCCTAAGAGAGTCAAAGCCATACTTGAGTTGCCACTGCCTAATCACAAGAAGGGTCTACAGAGCTTTCTGGGCCAGATCAACTTTCTAAGAAGATTCATCCTTGATGTTGCAAACCTATTATAACCTTTGACAACTATGTTAAAGAAAAATGCAGTTTTTAGTTGGACGAAAGATGCCAAGGATAGTTTTGACAAGGTCAAGGAGGCCTTAGTAGCAGCCCCTACACTGATAAATCCCAATTTTTCTAAAGATTTTTATCTGTATGCTTATGGTAGCACAAGTAACATTTCTACAATATTGGTTCAAAAAAATGAAGAGAATTTAGAACAACCAATAGCCTTTTTTAGTCAGGGTTTGGTTGATTATGAACATAAATACTTATTTGTAGAGAGGCATGTTCTTGCTGTGATCAGAAGCCTGAAGAAATTCAAGCCTTTGATCTCTCATAATAGGATTCATATTCCGGTGGCACACTCAAGTCTGAAGGAGTTTCTACTGAATAAAGATTTGAATGAAAAAAGAGTAGGATGGGTCACCAAGGTCATGGAGTATGATGTAGATATTAAGATCACCAAACTGGTTAGAGGTAAAGGTCTTTGTGAGCAGCTTGCTACAGGATCAAGCAGTAAAAATGAATTAGAAAAGGATGTTGTGTTTACCAATACAAATGAGTTTCATAATGCTCAAGATGATGTACCAATAGGGACAACTGATTGGGTTCAAGATATGACCCAATTTTTACGAACTGGTGAGTGTCCTTTAGGTCTGAATAGAGCTAAAAGAAGATACTTCAGAGTGCAGTCCATACTCTATGTGCTGGTAAACGATGTTCTTTTCAAAAAGGATCTGAATGGTGCCCTATTAAGATGCATTCACAATGATCAAATTGAAAAGGTACTGCATGAGTTTCATGATGGAGCTGCAGGAGGTCACTTTGCCCCAAGAACTACTGCCTGGAAAATCATGAGAGCTGGTTACTATTGGCCCAGCTTGTTCAAAGACGCCTATGCCTGGTCAAGGAAGTGTGTCAAATGCACTCTATTTTTAGGAAAGGAAAAACTGCCAGCTATGCCTCTGCATCCAATTCAAGTGGAGCAACCCTTCATGAGATGGGGCATTGATTTCATTGGACCAATAAATCCACCTTCTAGTGCTGGTCACAAGTGGGTACTTACAGCCACTGACTATTTTACAAGGTGGACAAAGGCGATAGCTTTAAAAGAAGCAAAAGAGTCTTCAGTTTTGAGCTTCTATGAGGATATAATCACCAGATTTGGAGTCCCTGACTCTATCATATCTAATAATGATCTTGCATTTATGGGATTAAGACTGACTGACTGGCCTGTCAAACACGACATTCATTTGAACACCTCCTCAAATTATTATCCTCAAGGTAATGGTTTAGCTGAAAGCATAAATAAGAACCTCATCAAGATCATTAAAAGAACCATAGAGGATAATCAAAGGGCCTGGCACATCAGTTTAAAGAATGCACATTGGGCAGACAGAGTGACCCCTAAGAGGTTTGTTGGTAATTCGCCATATATGTTGGTCTATGGAAAAGAGGCAAGATTACCCCTATCTGTGGAGCTTCCAGCTCTAGACATTATTCACTAGTTGGAGGTGCTTGAGGGATAGGACCCAATGTTTGTAAGGTATGTGGAGCTCATGGAGCTCGAAGAATCAAGAGACAGAGCAATGAAAACTTTGGAGTGTCATCAGCTCCAAACAAAGAAAACATTTGACAGGAGGGCTACAACAAAGTCTTTTAAGGAGGGAGACCTCGTGCTCAGGTGGGACGTTCTTAAAAGTAGGCCTGGTCATCACAGTAAGTTTGACAATATGTGGACCGAACCATTCCTTATCAGAGACTGTAAGGAGCACAACGCTTATCAACTGGTTACAACAGGAGGGGAAGTACTTCCTATCCCAGTCAATGGGATACATCTTAAGCCCTGTTTCCAAGTCTGATGGAGTTTCTCTTTTGTATATATTAGCTAGGTGTTATGTTTTCAATAAGTGCTTCTACGCTTTAGGTTAGTTATTTTCTATTTCCTGGGTGCCATGATGGCATAGTTTTCTCTTTCTCTTTCGCTTTCGCCTGTTTTGTTTTTTTTGGCAACCTATTATGACCTATGAGTCTCATGTGAACTGCAACCATGTGTCAACTGACATTTTTATTTGTTCTCTAAGCTTCTTAATGACTCCATACCCAATGGAAAAATTGTAGCCACTGGTTCTCATGTTTAGCAGGAAAACATCCTGCAAAGGTCGCCATAATTGTTGCCTATATTTCACCCACAGTTTAAATCGAGCAGGATAATCATATGTTAGATATTCAAAGAGCAATGGAACATTTACATGAGGGCAAGGACTCTACATCTGTTGCTGTGTCACGGGGAACTCAATGGGAGAAACTGTCCTAGGGAGATTCGACATGAAAATCATCTAAGGGGAAAGTCGCCAAGACCTTCCAGATGTCTTGCCAACTGGTAGGGGCTCGATCTAGTCTGAAGCTTCACCTATAGGTTCCTATCGGCATGAGATTATCTGGGTATCCCCGACCCATAATGCATTTGGAAAAATATGCGTCTGAGTTGCCTATCGGCAAGACCTCAGGGAAGTCACGATGATCCAAGTCCACAGGTAGGTTCCCTTCGGCATAAGAATCTCCTTCGCCATGAAGTCTCGGTGAATGCATCGGGTCTCGCCGACAAAGCAAAGCATGAAGCTCGGAAAAGGGTATCACCTTCAGTAGGATGTCTTGCCGAAGCATGGAAGTCTCCCCGATGATGATAAGGTTGAGGCACTGTCGGCATAAGGGGCAACCATTGGGGAGATGTCTCCCCGACTCGTAATGTCTTGCCGAGATCAGAGCTTGGAAAGAGGCGAGGGGTTCAACAAAGGGTTTCGGCGAATAGAAAAGGTCTTGCCGATCAAAGGAAGGCCTCACCAAAATTTGAAATGGCTCGCCAACACTTGAAGATATCGCCCTGAGGTCCTGCCGACACTGGGAAGTTTTGGCGACATAGGAAGTGTCATCGGCAAGGGTCTCACCAACCAGTGGAGCCTCCAAAATGAAAAGGAGTTCGCCAAAAGGGGGGGTTTCTATGTGAGGTCTCACTAATTATAGGAGGTCTCCCTGACAATCACTCTCAAAGCGGCATCGGCAAAGGAAGCGGGCTTTGGCGTAAGGTCATGCCGAAGTGAGTATGTCTCCCCAACATGACAGGGAACCCACCGAAAGACAAAGTGAGGGGAAGGTCTTAGCGACCTGATGGGGGTCTCACCGATGAGGAGGCCTTCAGTATAGCATTTCAAATCGGAGAAAGGTCTCCCTGACTCGGTGATGTCTTGCCGACAAGTGAACAGCTCGACAAAAGAGAGGACCCGGTGTTAGCTCGACAAAAGATTGTGCCTCGTTGTAAGGTCTTGACGACCCAAAAAGGTCTTTCCAATGAGGATGTGCTCGCCAGGAGAAATTGACTTCAGCAAGATGTCTTGCTGAGGGATTGATGTCTCGCCGGAAGGATGTTTGAGCCTAAAGAAAGTGATGGTTTCGCCATAAGGTCTTAGCGACCCGTGGATGTCCTGCCGATCGGGGGATGTCTTCAATGTAACATTTTGAGGTCACGGTGAGGTCTTACCGACCCAGTAAGGTCTCACCAAAAGCAAGCTGAGCTTGCCAGGAGTTGAAGACTTCGCCCTAAGGTCCTGCCGACAGGCATAAGTCTCACCGAAAGGATCACGCGCCCGGTAAAAGATTGTGCCTTCGACAAAGGATTTGAGCTCGAGGGAAAGTGTCTTGCCAACACAGTGTGGTCTTAGCGAAAGGACAAAACATCGGCAAGACAAACAAGCCTCGCTATGAAGTCTTCCCGACTTGATGATGTCTTGCCGAAAGAAATGTAGAGCTCAGTTGAGTGGAATGCGTTCAAGGTGATATCGATCAACTCCTGCCGAAGATGAAGGGTCTCGGTGAAATGTTTTGCCTTCGGTAAAATGTCTCACCGAAACTCAGGTGTCTTGCCGAATGAAGAGGAGCTCGAGGAGTTGTCAGAATGAACTTGGAAAAGAATACAGAGATCAATGAAAGTCTCACCGAGCGAGCAAGCCCTCACCGATGGGGAAATAGAGTTCGCTAAGAGGTTTGGGTTCGCCATGTTGTCACGACGAATGGGGATGTCTCAACGAAATGAAATGTCAATGAAGAAAAGGAAGAAGCTTCGCTGTAACATCCTGGCTAACTGGTGGAATGTCTCCCCGACAGAGCAGAATGCACACGATAAAGGGTCTTCCTGATGGCGACTGTCTTGGCGACTGCAAGGGCATCGATATAGCTTCTAAAGCTTGCTGGGATCTCTCGCCGACTGTCGCATGTTGTGCCGATAACTTCAAGGGGCATAATTGCATCGATGAGACACTTCCAATGTCTCACCGAGATGCGATTTTGACTGAAAGAGCTCTTGACCGTAGTGGAACCCATGTGGAATGTGCCCAGCCAGTCATAGAAGGCCAAAAGTGAGCCATGGTAGTCTGACTAGGAGAAGAAGATCAACATAATGAGAATCAATGTGTATCTATTCTGGGCTCAAGAGCATTCAAGGCACTCAACAGGGAGATTCAGTAGGTGGACACGAGGATAGAGGAGTGAATGCGGTGGTTGCACAAAGATCAAAGGGCTTCTCCAAACAGTAACTCTTCACCGACATACAATAAAGAAACGCAGGGCTGCAACATTAATTTCAATAAAAGATCTGAGGATAGATCTTTCTAAGCCAAATATTTTTGTAAGCCCTAAGGGGGCCGACACATTCTGTATGTAAGGCATTTTTTTTTTTCCTTTTTGTAAATAGTTCGAATAATGCATCCAGAAGAGTTAGTGATTTTTAGCTATCCTTCCTCAACTGATGTATGTTTGGTAACTCAATTGGAATCTGGAATGCAATGCAGAGTTTACTTTGGAAGCTAGTTGTACATGTTTGTACTATTCTCATTTCTGTATCTTTCTTTTGATTATGCGTGTCCTTAACTGTGTTTTTATAATTCTGCACTTACATCTTAGAGCTGTGAAATTAATCTTTCCTTCCTGAGATGTGTATGTAGATCGAACTTGTTAAGATTGATGCATAAGTCTAAAAGAAGTTGTGTTGAGCACATAAAAAATTTGCAATTAGGTTTCCCAGTGTATGTCCAGCCTGTTTTCTTTTCAATTCCTCATCATTTCGGTGTATCACCTTGGATTTTGATATTTATTTCATGTATTCCTTCTTCCTTTTCCTCCACAACAATCAGTAGTCAGGTGACACCAAAGGAAGCCGGCCTTCTCCGAAGGTTCACTCCAATCTCAGGTGACCCACAGCCTTGGAGTGATCCAATGTTTCACTAGAAAGCTTAGTTTTTACAACTTTGCATAGGGTGCATTTCTAGGTGACAACAGTTTCTTTGTGTATGTGTGATCCATTTTTTTAATTTCTAAATATTTATATGTTCTAACCTTGTTATCATGTATAGATCTTTCTTGTCTAATACATTTGTTTTGTAGGTATTCACCCTGGGGGCATGCTTCCTTCATTTGAAGAGCTATCTAATTCCTCTACAATATCCTTTTGGCATCATGATATTTATCTTTAGTAGCTTTCCTTTAGCGTGCATATTCATGTAGATTCATAAGCCTGCTAGAGTGGGGGTAAAAAATGTAGTGTCAAAAATTGCATACGGTCCTTGCATTTTCACCCACACTTTTGCATCCACTTTAGTGTCCACTCCCTTAGTACTTGTCTAGGCTCATCTTAGCCTTTGTATCAACCTTTTTCCCTTAGGATGCTCAAGACCCCTTTCTAGCAGCCACCTTGTATCAGTTTTGTGCTAACCTTATATTTTCCTCATTTCCAATCATTTTTTAGTATGATTTGTCTAGACACTAGCCTGTTGTGCAGATGTTTACATGTTGTGATAGCATCTCATGACATTTTAACATTTAAAAAATCGTTTCTGAGTAATTTTACACTTTTCACCTACCTTGGTCAATGTAAATGGCTCAAGACAACTTGTAATGGCTCAAGAGCCTTCTTTTCCCTTCTTTTATCTCTTTAAAATCTATCTTTTCACTTCATTTGGTATGTCTTGATCTCTCTTGATATTTCTCTCTTGATCTTGTGGCTTGAGAGATCACCTTTCACCTTTCCTCGAAATAAGAATTAAATCTAATTATTTAATTCCTATTTTCCTCTTACCTCATGTACCATCCTCCAACTCTCCCACTTACAAGTTAATCCTAATCCCAATTCCCATCTAACCTACCCACTAAGCATTTGTGCACACATAATCCTTGATTAAGCGGGTTAACCCTCCCCATCACATCAAGAACATGGGTCCCTTATACTTATGACATGGCCTTGGTACCATGTCACATGGACCTTGTCCCCTCAAGGGTACAATCTCCCTCTCAATCCTTCTCATTGTTCCACTTGGCATGATCTTGTGGCTTGAGATATCACCTTTAATCTCAACCATTGATCTCCACCAATCAATTCTATCCCTTCATCCATTTTCATCAAATTTATATATCTAACCCTTAACCATTTTTATCAAGGATCTCACTCATTTATCATTGGAGTGTCATTATGTTGCTGAAATTTCTTGTGAGCACACATTAAAATTGACAATCGTGTGCAAATATACTCAATGGAAGGCACATTATATCAATTTGATCTTTCTTAGCTTTATCTTAGTGTTGTTTAGGTTTTATTTCAATTTCCATTCACTAGACATAAATTTCATTGCACACATCTATTAATGTTCCTTCAAGTTAGAAGTATTTATACTATGTCTTTTTTTTTAATTATTATTCTAAAAGGACATGGGTGTATTTCCTAAAGATTAAATTTGAAGTATTTAGTTGGTTTAAGGAGTTTAAGGTTCTTTTAGAAAATTAGATTGATAGAATTAATGTTTTGGTGACTAAAAATGGTGGTGAGTTTTATTTTGTAGATTTGTAGGAATTTTGTAAAGAGGATGGAATTGAGAGACACAAGGTAACTCCACATACCCTTCATCAAAATACATTTACATAAATATTTAATAGGATGTTAATGAAGAGGGATAGGAGTATTCTTAGTGGAGCTAGCTTAGAACCAAATTTTTTAGCATAAATCATTTATATTCCTTGTTATCTAGATAACAAATTACATACATAAAATATAATTGATAAGACTAATATGGAGGCATGAACATGAAAAAATGCCTCGTTACAACATCTTAGATTTTTTGTTTAAGGTATATGCACTTGTTCCTAGGGATAAGTGATCAAAGTTGCTAAAAAATGTAGTGAAATGTACCTTCATAGGCTATGATGTATGTGTGAAAGGGTAAAAAAAAATTAACCTTGTGGTTGTGATGTAGAGAAATGGTGGAGATCTTTTTCTAATCACAATTCAATCAATTTAAAACAATCGTTCAATCACAAAAACCCCAACTTGGTGCCTAAATCACAATTCACTCATATTCTCTTGTAGCACATCAAACCATGAAATTTGGGCATATCTTTTAGAGAAGGCCACAATCCCATGAACCCATTACGAATTTGAGTACCCTTTATGGACTTCTTAAAAATATCAGTTTGTGCCTAGGGTTGTTTCATAACATCATCTCCAAAATAGGTCTGCTACATTGCCCTTAAGCCCCAATTAGGCCTCCTTTACAAAGAAAGTATATAGCAAACTCTCTTCCAACCATCAATGTTCATTCCACAACACTAAATAGGCCATATGGGGTCTACAATAATAGATTTTATCCACTGAAACATCTACAAATTCACCAAATGTCAAAACCCTACCTCTACATATCTATTCTAGCCTAATACTTGGTGATATTAGGCTAGGGCTTGCACAAACAAGGTCCTAACTCCATCCCATGAAACTCCTATCCTACTAAACATGAAAAGAAACCTATCTAGTGCTATTCCACTGAGTTATAGATAATTCCACTAGTGGAATGGGATTTTATTCCATGATTTGTCTACAAACCCTCAAAGTTTAAGGTTTCTAACCCGTTCTCAGTAATTTTCTTTCCAAATGCTTCAAACTTGATGAAAATACTTCAAACCAAAAAAAAAATGTTCTTAACTCATTCCATAATCAGTTATAATTCACCTTATGTCATCTAGGGATTGTATGGAGAAGTACCAGTGCTTGTAGTAGCAAATTTACTAGAAAACACATAGAAAATTGAAGTATTTTTATTGCTTGTGCATCAAAACTTCCAACAAAAACTAGCCTCAAACTTTTTGAGGCCTATTTAAACTTTTTCAACCCCCAAACAACAATTCACAACTATTTTTTGAACTACATGACCGTTCACCTTCCAATTATGACAATTTTTCAAAGTTGAAAGAAACTTTTGACAACATTTACAAAACATGACCAAAACTTGAAAACCTATCTAATACCAACCCCACATGACTTAGTACATTTAAAATGGTCTATTATGACCTTATCACATCAAATTTATACTCATTAACTCAAAATTCCTAACATGTGACCATACTGACAAAAATTGACAAGGTGCCCCTGCACCAGGTTCAGAGAATTATGTATAGTAGGAGTGATATTTCAAGAGATATCAAGTCTTATTCCATAATGTTACAACCAAAAGAGGATGAAAAGAAATATGTGGTTCAACTAACCCCAAAGATTGAGAAGGTTGAATTTAATATCATGAAGGACGTGAAGAGGAGAGCTTCGATAGTTTAGAAGAGGGGGTAGAACCTCCACTTTAGCACTTGAGGAGGTCCACACGATAGATAAAATAACCAAACATATATAGTCCTCTTTACTAGAGATATTTTTTTGCATTAATTAATAATACTAATGAGTCTATAACTATGAAGGAGGTGATGGAAATTAATGATTTATAGTCTTGGAAAGTAGCTATGGATGACGATGCATCCAAATTAAAAAATAATGATACATGGGACTTGGTATAATTGCATAAGGGATGAAAACCTATTGGTTGTAAATGGGTGTTCAAGAAAAGACTAGTTCATCTAGAAATGTTGAAAATTCCAATGCAAGGTTAGTTGAAAAATGATATTTCTAAGTTGAGGGGATAAAATTTGGTGAAAATTTATGCTAGTTGTTAAGTTAGCATCCATTAGGTTGTTATTATCTATAGAAATGGATTTTAATTTAGAGATAAAATAGGTTTCCATGGGAAAGTAACCTTTTTACATAGTGAATTAGACAAGGAGATCTATATGACACAACTAGAGCACTCACTGAATAAGGTAAATGCTCATTGGTTTATGGACTTAAAAAGACTTTGTATGGTCTCAAATAGTCTATAGAATGTGATACTAGAAGTTTTATTTAGCATATTTTGAGATTGGCTTAGGGGTTTCTAGGTATATCTTAGGAATAGAGATGAAAAGAAATAGAGTGAGCATAAATATTTGGTTGGGACAACATAAGCATGTGAAATTTGTATTGCATATTTTTAGCATAATATATATGTATATTAGTGATTATTCATATTTTTATGGGAACTAAGTTTTTAGTTGAGTAGTGTTCTATGACACCAAAAGAGATGGAGGATATGACTCAAGATACTTATGCTAGTGTAGTTGGTAGTTTTATGTATGTTGGGTTTTTCACAAGAATAAACCTTTCCCAAGTAGTGAGGTTTTGATTTGTTATATATTTTATCCTAGATATGAACATTGGGTTGTAACGAAGAGGTTATTTAAGTATTTACAAGATACTCTAATTACTCCATTTGTTATCATGATGATATCTCAATGGATCAAAAGTTAATTGGTGTTGAGGTTATATGGATTCAAATTGGGTAGGGGATGTTAATAGAAAAAGGTCTACCAATGGATATGTGTTTTGAATATTTGGTAAAGTAGTAAGCTAGATGAGAGTGGAAATGTGTGGTCACTTTTTCCACTATAAAGGTATATTATATGGAAGATACCCATACATATACATAAGCCAATTAGCTTATGAGATTATGTTAATATGTGGGGTAAGTTAGAGAGCTATTATAATTTAGTGTGATGGTTGAAGTGTTATTTGTCTAGTAACTTAAATCCAACCTTTCATGCAAGGATGAATCAATTGATGTCTATTAATATCTTATCTAATATATGGTAGAGGATGGGAGGGTGAAACTAAAGAAAGTTGACACTTTGTATAATGTTATAGATGCATTCACCAAGCTAGTGGGCATAGAGAACTTTGACACTTGTCACCTACCTTGGTCAGTGGAAATGGCTTGAGATGACTTGTAACGGCTCTAGAGCCTTCTTTTCCCTAATTTTCTCTATTTAAAATCGATCTTTTCACTTCATTTGGTCTCTCTTTATCTCTCTTGATCTTTCTCTCTTTTCACTAAAAAATTATCTATTTTTCTCTAAAAAATTATCTATTTTTCTCTCAAGATTACACAACTCTCTACAACTTTCTACAGTAGTTTCAAAGCTGTCACAATGTTCTCTACCTACTCTTTCTATTTCTTGAACTCTCACCATTTTATCACATAACCTTAGTATTATACTTGAGGTAGTTGAGGACCATTTTCCCCTTGAGATCTCATCATCTTGAGGGTGTCAAATTTCATCCTCTATATTTTGGTGAACCTGAAATGAACACTAAAAAAGGGTTAAATCAACTTCTAAGAAAAAAAATAAATTGGGTGCTATCCCAAACCCCATTCCATGCAATCAAAGTAGAAATAATATGTCGGCTTTCAACCATCTTGTTTATTCATTATTTATTATATTTATCTTACTACTTTCAAAATGCATTTACTATCTTCTTTTCTTAGTTCAATTTCTAGTTTTATTCAAAATGTTAATGATGTTCCATTCTAGGCATGTGATGGTGACTTGGATTTGCATATGTTACTTTGTATCTTTGATCCTTCTCATGAAATTCCTCTTTCTTAAGAGGATATTTTATTGCAAGAAGATGTAATCATTGATACTTTTCTTAATATTACCCTACCTTCTCTTCATTCCAATGCACTCTCTTCTAGAGACGATGCATTAGTGAATGATGAATCTACTTTCACATTAGATCCTCCAAGGATAGATGTTGAGCATATTTCCTCAAATAATTCCTCTATAAGTCATAATGAATCTATAAATGTAATTGTATTATATACCACTCCTCAAAGGACCAAGAGACTAGTCATTTATGTGACTCTAGCTAATCCTCCTAAAATTATTTGTTCTATTCATGGGGTTCCTATCAAATGTAATACACTAGATATTTACATGAAATTCATATAATTCAAGGATCCCTCTTATAGAGTCCTAGCTCATACTTATAATACTATAAGGAATCAATAGAATCTTAATCAACCTACTTCTTTACCACCTTCTCAACCAAGCCTTCCTCAAGCACCTAGACCAATAGTTAAGAAACTAAGTGAATATGATATTGTCGAGCAACTTCGTGTAACTCCCCCAAAGATCTCACTTTGGGATTTTCTTTAGACTGCTCTAGTCTACCAGGACATGCTTTAGGAATCTTTGCATAATATTCTCTTACCTTATTCCACTAGGCCGATAGATGTTGTGTGTATGAAATATGTGATCAATCTAAATCAATAACAACATAATCAATAAAACATTAAATCAAAGAAGCTGAGAGAGAAACATAAATAAGCAAACTGTTTTATGGCAGCCTCTCTGAAGTCGTCTTACTGTCCTCTATCTTCAACATTTCGTCTTTGCTCAAGTTGCTCTCAGATTTGGAATTCCAAGCTCAACAAAGTAGGCTACTGAAGAATGAGATTAAAAATGCATACTATGCTAAATGCAAGATTATGCTATGATGAGAATATTGCTGAAATGCTAAAAAATGTAAGAATGCAAGCGTAATGTTGTGTTCGTCCTGTGTTTAACCAATGCTTGGATTTGCACGTGCATTTATAAATTTTTTCGAAGATTTTGATTGGCTGGGTTAGTCAATGGCTGTGATAATTCCTGACAGATCGAACGGTTGAAGATAGATGAGATTGAAGAGAAAATAAAAGAAAACGAATAAAGCAATATTTTTCCATTTTCATGTAAGAGATAAGATGAGATGATTTAAAAATCATCTTTTTTTAGAAGAAAAATGGAAAGATTCTGAGAAGATAAATAATGAATTATCTAATTCAATTATTTATTTATGAGTGTATGTTGATTTTTCTTAACTAAATATTTAATTAAGATTTTGAGGAAATCAGGAGATTTCATAATTAAATGAAATATCTAATTATGATTAGAAGAAAGCATAAGATCTTTAATTAAATAAAATATTTAATTAAATTAGAAGGAATGACATGTGTTATGAGATTAATTAAATAAAAGTATTTAATTAATTTAGAGGAAAGTTTAAAATAGAAAGAAAAGAGATATTTAAATTTAATTAAATTCAAAAGATGATAATTAACTAAAATAAATAAAATGTATTTATTTAATTTAATCAAGTAGATCTGTGGAATAATTAAATAAAATAAATTTATTTAATTATGGTGGGAGAATAAAATGAATGAACACTATAATTAAATTAATTAAATTTAATTACATGTAGAAGACTTTAGAGGAATTAATTAAATAATAAATATTTAATTAAATGTCAGGATTATTTAAACATGACCAATTTTATGCATATACATTTTGCCCCTCTTTGAAGTGATGTGTGAAACGCATTGCTTCAAAGAAAAGAAAAAAAATTTGTTGCCCCTGATATGTTTTTGGTGCTAATGTTGATGATGCCCCCTCGGGAGGTAAATCACGGATGATAAGAGTCTGTTGGGGAGTTAGTGATTTAGCTTCTAATAAGTGATGTAAAAGATGCCCCAGATTAAAGTGAAAAGAAAAATGCCACCCAAATGTCCACTTTAATTGACCTATGTAAGGTAAAAGGGGTGAAAGTAAAAGTCATTTTCACTCTTTTGCTACAGTGATTTGGATGCTCTGACAGTGACTCAACAAGATGCCGATTCCCTATCACACTCACAGATTCGAGCGGGCGCGATGATTTTAGAGACCAACAGCGTATGGACCACCAGTGAGTCAATTAAACCTCTTTGTGATTCGAATTTTTATGAATTTGATCAATTTTTTGCAAGTTTTAACGCGGATTTAGGATTAGAAATGTCGTTTTAGCGCATCCGCGGGCTTGTTTTAGCGCTTTCAAAGTTTCTTTTAGCGCATTGAGTGTGTTCTATAGCACTTTTAGGTGTAGTGTAAAAATGAGCAGTCTAGCGCATACGAAGTATAGAGTAGCGCTTCTAGGGTAGTAGGCTGGGTAGGTTACTTTAGCGCATACAGGGCATAGAGTCGCGCATCTAGGAATTGGCTAAAACAAAGGTAGGTTAGTGCTTCTAGGGTGTGAAGTAGCGCATATGCGGGGTTGTTTAGCGCATTTAGTGTTTTAGTGCATCTAGGTGATGAAATGGCGCATTGGCTGTGTGTATTAGCGCATCCAGGGTTCTAGCGCTTATAGGTAGTGAAGTGGCGCTTTTAGGGTGTAAGAGTCTGTCGAATGAGTTTTAGCGCTTTTGAGGTAAATTGTAGTGCTTTCGAGTTTTAGCACATATGAGGTGCAGATTAGCGCATATGAGAAAAAAAATTCAGAATGCCAGGAAAAAAAATGATGGTCTATATTGCGTCCTTGGTCAATAGATAAAGAAAGTGTTTTTCCATTACGCTGATAGTTGATGATTAACTGATAACTTTGCTTCCTCAAATAGAAGACAAAGAGTAAATGCCTTATAGGACTTCTGATAAATTTTCTTTCCGCGATAGAAAACAAATAGTAAATGATTGAGATGACTCTTGATAAATTTGCTTTCTGTGATAGAAAACAAATAGTAAATGATGAATGTGAAAACATATTTGCATTTATGCTTGAAATACAAATAGAATGATGTTTTGATGTTGTGATATGGGTCGCTTGATATGGATCTGATTAGTTGCCTTTGTGATGATAATAGGAGGTGTTTGACAACCTCCAGATTAGAGAGTGTTTTCTGATATGTTGGGATCAGATAGGAGAGCTAACTCCTGCAGAGGTACAGTGGATAGGTGCATGTGGACTAGGATCACTGTTGACTATCCCGTGAGGGATTTGAGCCAACAAAGGGCTATTGACTGCATTGGCTAAGAGGTGGCATTTAGATCAAAACACCTTTCATTTTCCAACTGGTGAGATGACTGTGACACCAGAGGATGTATACAGGATTCTAGGGATTCCTGTGGTAGGTGCTCTTGTGGTTTATGACCACAAGGAGATAGGTGGGACAGAGGCATTGAGGAGGATTTGTGGTGATGCATCTATATCTGGATATTGGGTGCCATGGGTGGATTTTAGCAGGTACCCAGCCTTAGTAGCTGTGTTGGCGGCATTTATTGGAGGTTTCCTTGGACCGGACCATTGGTCGAAGGGATTTTCAGTTGGGTGGGGAAGGATGCTAGAGTGGATGGTGATGTAGCCACGGAGGTACTCTCGGGGGAGCTGTATATTAGCACATCTATATCATGACTTGCATCAGGTGGTTTACCAAGGGTCGATGAGTTTGGCTAGCAGTGTGACTTTGCTCCAGATCTAGGCGTGGGAGCATATTGCGGTGACGAGGCCAGAGTGTGCCAGGGCTAGACCATCAGGGAGGCCATATGTGGAGGCGTATTCAGGTGCACTTGTCCAACCCAAGCTAGGCAAGTTGGAGTACTAGCGACGGGTGCTCGACGATGTGGACTCAGTGATATGGAGACCATATACAGACTGTGAGCCTTGGGGCACAAATCATTTGGAGATGCCATTTGTTTGTATACCCCGGTATCTAATAGGACGGACCCCGTTCATTATTGAGCAATTTTTAGCCTTGCAGGTTCAGAGACAATATGGTTTTACACAGGGTATGCCACAGGGCATTGCTCATTATGGGCGGTGCAAGGATGATCTTGGATGGGGGCATTGCATTGTATATCAGGTAGCATACACATAGTACTCGAGCTTACAACCTGAGGTATGGGCGTACAGGCTAGAGGTTACAAATGTAGGCATGTCAGATGAGTACCTAGAGTATTTCCATACTCATCGATTTCCATGGTTTAGATGTTTGGATGAGCCAGGGCCCATTGCAGTGGTACAGCGGCCAGAGGTAGAGAGACAGGAGGGTGTGGCCGGTGGAGAGCATGCAAGGGGTGGCGGAGAGGAGGGGGAGGTTGGAGATGAGGAGGGGGAGGATGACAGCAAGGAGGTTGACAGGGATGATGACAGCTCCGATGGTGGGGATGATGGAGGGGAGGCAGAGAGAGCAGTGAGGCAGAGGATGGACAGTCTAGCTAGTGCACAGGTTGTTCGAAGGCCCAGATCTGGTGGTAGACCATGGATGATCATTAGGATGTCCTCTTCGTAGTAGTAGACACAGATAGCCACCCTACAGGCCCAGGTGTAGACTATTCAAGGGTAGTTAGGTCAGGCACAGAGTTTCATAGCGCAGTTTCAGGCGCAACTTGTACAAGCATAGGCTCAGATTTCGGCTCCAGCACAGGTAGTTCAGCTTGCCCCAGACCCATAGATAGCTCAGTTGATGACAGAGAGGGATGCATTCAGACGGAGGGCAGCAGAGGCCAAGGGTGTAGCTCAAAAACTGATGGGCATTGTAGAGAGTGCCTCTTTGCGAGATGCCATTGCAGAGGGTATGCAGATGGCGAGGGAGGCTGAGTATTACCATGTCAGGTACGAGGAGCTGTGTCCTCCCAAGCGTAGAGAGCCATTTCCCCGGTCTCACAGGAGGACTAGGAGCAGATCGTAGACACGTACATAGAGCATGGGAGTGACTGGGCCTCGGTGGGATCCAGACGCAGGTACTAGTGGCAGGCCACCTCCTTCTGAACCAACTCCATCAGGGGCATCGACCAGCTAGTCTTTTGATGTATATCATTTTTGGAGCCTGTATATGCCATTTTATTGATCAGATCCTATGTATCTCTCGTTGAACTCTGTAGTTTCATTGGACATTTGGACATTTGTATCATTTTTGATGAGTGTTGATATGCAGCGGCAATGATTGTTTTTGATGATGTGATGTGCATTTATGAGATGATTTATGTGATGTCTATCATGATTTGTTGATTATGTGATATGCAGTTTATGGATTTTGGTATGCATTTGAATGATTTGATGACTAACATGATATGCAAGATGATTTAATATGATGTGTTTATGATGATGATTGATGACAAATGATTGATGATGCGTACTAATGATGTCATGCAGGTGGATGATTTATGAAATGAATATATACCATGGAATATGTGATATGTGATGTTATGCAGGTTTTCTAATGTAAGATGATAATAAATGAATGTTGTGCTTATGATATGCAATATGAATTTGTAATGTAATTTGGCATGAAGATAGGATGATGGGAATGTGATGTGATAAATGATATGAAAATGACGAAATGTAAATGATGACAAAATGAAATAATAAGTAAATATGAAATGATAATGAAATGATACGATGAAAGTGATATGTAAATAAACATGAAAATAAAAATAAAAAATAAAATGAAATGGTAATGATAGTGAAATGAAATGGTAATGAAATAAATGAGATGAAACGATAGTGATAATAAAATGAGATGATATGAATGAAATGAACGATAACGCAATGAGTGATAATGATAATGAAATGATGAGATGAATGATAAGAAAATGAAATAATAAGATAATGAATGATAATGGAATGAAATGACTGAATGATAACAAAATGAAATGATAATGATAAGAAAATGAACGATAAGCTGATGCAATGAGATGAATGATAATGGAATGAAATGATATGATAATGGAATGAGATGATAATGATAATGAGATATATGATAATGTTATGATATGTTAATGAAATAATATGATAGATGATAATGACATGTTGTGAAATGCAATGATAATGTGATGAAATGATAATGAACGAAAATGACAATGTTATGATATGTTAATGAAAAAAATATGATAGATGATAATGACATGAGATGATAATGAAATGATGAATGATAAGGATAATGAAATGATAATGGAAAATGATATGAAATGAGATTATAAAATGATAAATGATAAATGAAATGGTAAAATGATAATGGATATGATAATGATATGAAGATGATAAATGGCATGAGATGATGGAAAAAGATAGAAAATGAAATTATATGATAAATGAAAAATGATAATGAATAAAGAATTTTGAATAATGGATCCCAAATGATATGTAAACGAATGGAAAATGATAGATGACAGGACCTAGATGAAATGATAATGAAGATGAAATGATAACAAAATGAGAGGTGATAATAAAAAAAATGTCTGAATGTCCTCCACAAATAGCCCAAAGAGACATGATAGCTGTTGATGTTTTTTGTTAGCCCTTTAAAAATTCTGATGCAAATCCAGTATGCAGATATATGTATACTGATCTAAAATGAAATGCAACTAAATGAAGAAAACCAATCGTTGAGTCTTTTGGTAGCTTTCTTGGATCATCATAGAGTGTTAAAATGTTGGAAGTATGTATAAGCATCAAAGGGTAAATCAACACCAATGATGACCTGAGTACAACTTTCATGATTTTTAATATAGCGAGCAAACAAAAGCATCGAGGTATAATTGAACCGAGATGACTTGAGCATTTCTCACATAAACAAACAAAAGACTAACCACCTTCTTATGCAAATGTGGAACTATCATCAATGATATTTCTTTAGAAATCATGTCTCGTGACATATTTGCAACAGATGGATAGTTAACCTCAAGACAGTAGACAAATAAAAATCTTTCTTTCCTAGCCACCCTAGTTTAGCACATCATTGGGTGTGCTCCAGAGATGATAATGAAAATTAAACAACCATAGTTCCAGATGTGATACTACTATTCCAAACATTATTCAGATTTTAAATCATCCAGATATGAGTCATGATAAGGTACTTGGCTGAAAAATTTTGTGATATGTATCAATGATTGGATAGTTGGTTCCTGTGATTTGATTGTTTGTTCACATGATTGGATTTGGTGTCATTTTCTGGCTATTTCAGTAAAACCTTGAAAGTTTATTTCCCTCGGTATGTCAACGTTTTCCCCCAGTATTGACACAACTTACCAAAATGAATATGTACAATAATCAAGCCATGGTAAGACATTATCGCTCTAGGCAAATGATGATAGCATGATGTTGGTATGGACCTAAGATAATGGGAAGATGCATGGAAAGGAAGGCTGAAAGGCCAAGTGCAGAACATGAACTAATAGATGGGGAGCTACAAATAGTGTCTGTTTTCCAGATTTTCACTACTT